>JAVTVY010054486.1:0-31414 GCA_036873755.1 Hanleya hanleyi | reverse complement strand
TGGTTCGTCAAATGGCAAATTAATTTTTGAACATAGAACAATAGATAAATTAATGCGGTTGAAGTTTTGAAGGAATCAAAAGTTAATGAGCTAAAACAACCCTTTTTACCTCCATTTTATATCGCACTATCCTGTTCAATTTACATGTATGGCGTGCAAAAATTAGCTTTCCCCATTTGGAGCACTGAGCTGCCTTAAGCAGCCACATGTAAGTCTCACAAGGGGGAGTCCATTTTTTTTTGCTCAGTTCCTGAGCTATATCATATAGCATGGAGAACATTCCATTGAGGAAATCCTCCTGCCTTTATTCCATATTAGTTTTATTCTGGTTAAATCATTTCCCCTGGTGCAATTTCCATCCTGACAAAGATTTTCCTGGACATAATTATCTCCCCTGATTGTGATTTTGCTTCGATTACCTCCCCTGGATGTGATTCTGCTTGGATTATGAGTAAAGGCACTGACATCACATTATTAATACTTTCCAGATTTTGGGGCAATGGCAACCTCGAACTTTGACTCAGTTTTGCTACCTGACATTTCATCCGCAAATGTATACACTGGAAAAAATGACCTTTTTGCAGGAAAACTCACCTAACATAACATATTTTACTCTCTATATTGCTCTATGATATTTCCTTTGTGAAGTGCCATGTTTGACGAGAATAGTCAATTTTATGTAGAAAATAGAGTGGTGTTTATTTTGCGCAAACCAACTATAGGGCGCCACCATTAGATACGTCAGAGTTGAGGTAAAATTACGTTCCGAGTTGAGGCGGAATGACGTCCGAGTTGAGTAGAAGTAACGTTAGCGTTGCAGCGAAGAACATGTGATGCTACCAATGTTGTCGCCTCTGTTATGTTGCATGGAACAAGAACAATGTCGCTGTCCATAGAGCTGCGCTTTTGGATACAAATATGGTGGTGTCCTACAGGCATTCTTTACAAAGTAAACACATCCCAAGTTATTACATCAAATGAACTACTTCCATGAAACACATTATTTCACGGAGTATCAAAATAGTGCAAATATGCCACATCGTAGTCCCAGAAGTACTGCATATTACCGCATATTCATGTCAGGTGTGAGACTGAAGGGCACGTACAAGCACATGCATTTTTTCATGAGAGACATCCCGGGACTCTTACTTGCGCAAAAATAGGAAAAATATTCTAACAACTATTAAACCGGCACTCAGACAAAATACTTTTGCACTGCTGGCTCTCGTGAAAACATGCATGCGCCTGAACCTGCCCTTCAGTCTCGTGCCTGGCATGAATATGCGGTAATATTCGCGGAAAAAGCGCATTACTTCTGAGATAATGATATGGCTTATTTCTGAAGAAAAATGACATTGAGGAGACTTTTTTCAGAGGTAGATCTCTCTAATCTGTTTACTGTTGTCTTGCAAGATGCTGTGGTGAATTAATGCTGCTTAATTCAGAAAACTTCTGGTAAAAAGTTTAAGGAGATTTTCGCAGCGTATATGGCTGACGTAAGGCAAATTTACCATCTAGGATCAAAGAGCTGTAACTTCGTACATGTATGGGAATTAAGAGTCCCCCCAGTTTATCCACCAACCAAAAGCTGTGAAGATAGATCTAAAACTGCCAGATATAGGAGATTGGACATGAAATGGATGAATGGAGTGATGGACAAAAAGATGTAAATGGTCGTATGAAAAATTGCATATACATTATTAATTAATATAAGGAATTATGAATGATTATACCATATCAAATTATAGCAGTACAAATGGACACCTCCAAAAAGAGTGTTATTTTCTTCTTCTTAGTTTTTATCAATTTAAAACAAGAGCCCAAGGGGCTTCAATATACGCCCGTATATCTGGAGTTACATTGGTTCAAATTTCAAGGTTGTTTAATAGCCTTGATTCCAATTGATCTAGCAATCCAGAGAAAGGTCTACAATTTTTTGCTTATAAGAATGTAACATATATCACATCTTACATTGAATGATAAACTAAAATGAGCTTAACTCTTGGTAACTAGTTGACCTTGAAGCAAGAGCTGAGAGCTCACATATCCCACACTGAAATCGACAATAGTCAAACACAAGAAAATAGTAGTTTTCCTGCAAATGGATTCCTTTCAGACGAGAGAATTTTTCATGAAGGAAGAAGAAAGTGATGAAGTAAACCTTTGTTCTTGAGTTAATAAACAGGTGTGAAGTTCATAAAGGACTCCTCTTCCCGTTAAATTAGTAAATGTATGGTTTTTATTCACAACAGTTTAACTTAATGTAGCTGTTTCAAACATGGGAGACAACTCCACAGGACAATACCATATAAATGCAGGGAAAAGAACTTCAAATATTCCAACAATATTCAACTAAGCTAAGCTTGATTCAGTTTTGGGGGACTGCGACCTAGACCTTTGACAAATTGATCTCATATGTATGGCTCCACTTTGCCATGCGAGTAAGGTATACTCAAAGTTTGGTATCAATCCATACCTTGAAACTAGAGCTATCGCATGGACAACAAATGTTAATGGATGAATGGACAGAACACAACATCTCATTACACGACCTCGTCTTCGACAGGCATATGAAAATGTGACTTTTAATAATTTCTTGATTTTGGGGTCACAGTGACCTTGACCTTTGACCTTGACCTCAATTTTGGTACACAACACATCGTCTTGCCTCAATCTATCAATGCACACAAAAAATCATGATTTTTAATGATTTCCTGATTTTGGGGTCACAGTGACCTTGACCTTTGACCGTGGCCTAAATTTTGGTACATGACAAATCGTCTCCCCTCAATTTCTCAATGGACACAAAAAATCATGATTTTTAACAAATTCACGATTTTGGGGTCAGTGACCTTGAACTTTGACCTTGACCTACATTTTAGTTTGTGACACATTGTGTCCCCCTAATGTATCTACTGACACAAAAAAATGTTATTTTTAATAATATCCTAATTTTGGGGTCAGTGACCATTGATTTTGGTATGCATCACTTCATTTCCGCCTATTGAATCCACTCACAAAAAATTAGAAATTTTTAACGATTTCCTGATTTTTCAATCACACTGACCTTTGACCTTGACCTACATTTAATATGCAACACATCATTCCCCCCCTAGGGCATCCACTCACCAAAAATTAGAACTGTAGATAGAAAACTGTCAACGATCAATGATTTCCTGATTTTTGGCAACAGTGACCTTTGACCTCTGACCTCGACCTCAATTTCGGTATGCGACACATCGTCTCCACCTGGTGTATCCACTCACAAAAAATTGTAACTGTGGATAGAAAACGTTCACAGATATAGACCGGACACGAACACTTCAGTGATTTCCTGTTTTTTAGGCCAGTGACCTTGACCTGTGACCTCGACCTTCATTTTGGTACGCGACACATCGTCTCCCCGTAGGGTATCCACTCACCAAAAATTGGAGCTGTGGATAGGAAACTGTCCCAGATATAGACCGGACACGAGAACTGGACAGATGGACAGACGGACGGACGGACAGACGGACAGACGGACGGAAACCGCCATCATATAATACGTCCGCCTATTGGGCGGGCGTATAAGGCGGACGTATAAAAAGTTGTAGGGAGTGTGAGTAGAAATTCAGTCCGATTAGCATTTTAGGAGAGATAACCAATAGAAACGTGCACTGTTTCAGAGTTGTTCCCCTTACCCCTGACCATACAAGTATTGGTCAGTCCAAAGAAAACAATTGACCAAACTTCAAATGTGTTCAGAGGGTATGAACTGCCATTCAGTTCCATTCTGTACATGTACTGTCATATGTTCCATACAGAATGTTCGTTCAGAGCTTCACAGAACAAGAGTTCCAGCAGCTTGTCTCCACAGAATTTATCTTTTATCTGTTCACCCACTTCAGTAAGAATTCGCACACTTGAAGCTTCTGATCAGAGAGTTGATTTTGCGATGCAGTATTTTTTTCAAATATGAACATATTTGACAACTTTCAGAGTTTGGTGGAAACATGATCACAAAATAAGAAAGTACATAAGCACTTCAGGATTGAGCCAACTTCAACAAGAAATGGCTGCTGTACATCACACGCTTTCATATTGGCATGCAGAAGTTTGGTGGTTGAGTTCCCAGGGGTAGAATTTCGACGCGAATCCGGGAATCGAATCGCGTAAAGACTCGCCTGATTATGCAACTTGCGCGAATCCAACTGGATTCGCGCAAGCAACTTGAAAGCTTAGCTTAATCAGTGTGTTGTTCATTCAGAGAGATTTATTCCATATTTCACGGAAATTCAAGTCAAATAGCTGACCTGTAATCAGAAAACTCCGCGATATCCTTTCATCTTTCTGCAAAATGTTTTGATGACATAATGCGCTAACTAAACCCCGGAGACCTTGATCGATTATTTTTTGGGAGCCTCGAATACTCTCTGTAATGGTTCCCGACTGGCGCCAAAGGTTCGAGTGTATTCTCCTTCGCTCGGCTGCTGGTGCACAGCCACCTACGTTAAACCCAACAGGCGAAAACAGTCTATGTGAAAGAATTGAATGCTAACACGCCATTTTCAGACGAAAAGTACACGAGGAGTCCGAGGGTGAAAATGAAACCTGTGACATTTAGGATATTATTTAGCAGATGAATTTGATTCAGATTCGTTCATAATTAGAATGACAAACAATTTTCCCTAAGACAGAACATCGGGCAAAGTAGAATCAAGCGGTAGGAAATTCATGAAAAGAAAAATGGATCGTTTCTTCAGAGACATTGCCTGTATGAGATCTGTCATGAACAACAACGCGGTCTACCACTTTCTTTATGTTGAACAGAACACACATTTCTTCAGAAGTCAGTTTATTTGAGGTCAAGATTTTAACTTTAACGGCATTGCACTTCTTGTTTATGTCTGTGACTCTTGAATTTTTGTTGGTAATTTTTATCTTTCACTGTAAAAACCATCATGGTATGAAATGAAAATATGTGGGACAAAAATATCTGGAATTTACTTATTTTTTTAATGTTGTTGCGTATCTGATATAAATCCATAGCAAACTGTTAGGCCTAGTCTTTATATAAAGGTTCATTAATAACAATTGTTTGTTTCACTGCTTTTTTTTTTTTTTTTTTTAATTTTATTTTATTTTTATTTTTTTTTTGCAATGCGGACAATTCCAATATTTGGTTCATATGCAATACAAAGATACAAATGAAATAAAATTCAGAGTATATATACTTACCACTTAACAAAAATGTTTAGGTTGAATACTGCTCATCAATGGAGATAACCAATCACTCGCCTGAACTAATTTAAGGTGTGCTATTTTAGGTGTGCTAACCACCCTCCTGGGAATAAATGAGGCGATTTCAATTTTTCCCATTGAGAAGTTTACATCTACATGTAGTTGTGCAGTAACCAGCACTATAGCGAAAATGGCAACTGGTCACGAAATGCTTGGTGAGGGAAAGTTCGATTGTCACAAACTGTGCCACTGAAAATCCGCAAATTTGAATTTTTTGGATTCTTGCAAACTAAGCCAATTTTGCGAAATTCTACCTTTGGTTCCTGAACCATCCAGAACTGTGAACTAGTCCAAAGTGAACACGACACACGAGTCCATCAAAACAGCTAGGTAACAAAGAAACACAGTAGGCCTACTGTTGTTCCGAACAAAATGTTCACCCTTTTGACACACTCCTCTATCATTCAGCACAAAATCAGCTCACTGCTGTCTGTCTCCCATTTCGCGGGATCAGGGTTTTCGGCAATATATGATAGCCAGTTTTTATTACAGCAGTGAGATTTTGCACATCATCTACATGATTTGTACATTTTCAGTCTGAAATTCCATAAAAGTTCAACCAAAACATGGGTCACATTCACAAAAATCAAATTTCACACGGAAAAACTTTGCATGTTAAATTATGATATCGTAGATGCCAGTACCACTGTTGCAACACTGTAAACTCAATGTCATTGTACTTTGAAAATAACATGCAAGTTTTTGGAGATTTTCTTTGATTCTGAATAGATTTACTTGAAATTTCAGAATAAAAATGCACAAATTACATAGAGATAGTGTGTGAAATTTCACTGCTCTAAGAAAAGATGGGTCCGATATATTGCCAAAAAGCTCTCAAAATGTGAGACGGACAGTACAGCAAAACTTCCCTTGTAAAAAAAATAGAAAAAGTATATCTTACTTGTGTGACAATGGAAACTTCTGGGGTGTCGTAGACCCAACCCGTTGAACATGCCACAGTACCATTGGTTGATCTGTTGAACGAGTCTCTCTCAGAAACTGAACAAATGCCAAGCAACTTCTCAGTCTGATTTTCATTGTCAACGTCTTCGTGCCCATTGGTGAAAACTTCTACAGTCTCTGGCACATCACAGTGGAATGGAAGTTTGGACCCATAAATTGCCATAGACAAGTGGTTGGTTACTATAGGATAGTAGTTGAGACATAACAGAATGTAGACAAAGACCTGTAGTCGACCAGGATTCCCCAGACTTCGCAGCAAATCATCCATGGATGCTTTCATCTTGCTGACTAGCTCGTGTAGGCTAACACTATGCGCTATATCCTCAGTGGCTGTACATGTAAGATTTTCTCATCCAGTCAGCACTGAAATGGAAAGTGAAAATGTGAAAGTCAGCAAAATTGAAAAGTGAAAGCGGAAAAACTGCACATAGTGAATCCCCTAATTATACAATCACAAATCTCACATCATAATATCATGATCATAAACGAATCATGCAGGTATGTAATCCATTACAGGCCTATCTTCTTCATATTTGATGATTTTAGAGTGGGATCAAATTTTAGAACTCAATTATTTGTTCGAAAAAGCAGGGATGATACTGAATTTTAATAGGGTGATTGGATGGGGTAATGGGGTGGGGGCGATGTTTAGCTTAGGAGATAGATGGGGCAAAGAGTCCTAGGAGGTTGGGAAGTTTTGATATACATGTATTATAGGGAGTAAAAGGGCAAAGTGATGTATAGTACTGGACTGTAAGTCTGTAGTTGTAGCCTATATAGATTTGTGGATTGTGAGGTTTATAAATCGATGGGTGGAATAGATCAAGATATCGCGTTCACTACACAGATGGGTACAATATGGGTGAGTGAAATCCAAGATGGTCAATGGCAGCCATCTTGGATTACATACTACCTCAATGAAAATCAATATCAACTGATGTGATGCATCTTCTCAAGTTTGAAGTCAATCGGACGAATTGTTCTCATGGTATCGCGTTCACAAGATGCGGGCGGACGGAATCCAAGATGGTCAAGGGCAGCCATCTTGGATTACATACCTCAGTGAAAATTTCAAGTTTGAAGTCGATTGGTTGAGTTGTTCTCGAGATATCGCATTCACAAGATGTGAGGCAGATGGAATCCAATATGGTCAATGGCAGCCATCTTGGATTACGTGCAAATTTTAGAACTCAATTATTTGTTCACAAAAGCAGGGATGATACTGAATTTTAATAGGGTGATTGGATGGGGTAATGGGGTGGGGGCGATGTTTAGCTTAGGAGATAGATGGGGCAAAGAGTCCTAGGAGGTTGGGAAGTTTTGATGTACATGTATTATAGGGTAGTAAAAGGGCAAAGTGATGTATAGTACATGTATAGGAGAAAATGGGTGAGGGCACAGAGATCAGGAGAGTCCAGACCAATTCCTATGAATAGTAGCCTCATCACACAGGTTTATTATACTGTATCTTTTCAGAATATAATATTATATTTACGAGTTGTGACAATGCCTACAGGTGGGGTACAGATGTCTAGGGACTGAAAACAAATTCCTGGGAATAATAGCTGTATCATTCAAGAGTGTTCTGATGCAACTTTTCAAACAAGCGGAGTAGCTAGCAGGTCCTCCGCCAAGTAGCCTGTTTGACAGCCTACAGCATATACGCTTCCAATATCTCCTTAAATATAACTTGGAATAGTGGATATGTGTATGTGGAAAGAGACGTTTATCTGGAATTGTTGAGACAATTTGAGGAGGTTTGGGAAGCAGTAATGGGTAGTGTAACACTGGAATGTAAATCTGTAGTTGTATATGGATTTGTGGATTGTCAGGTTTATATATCGATGGGTGGAATAGATCAAGATATCGCGTTCACTACACAGATGGGTACAATATGGGTGAGTGAAATCCAAGATGGTCAATGGCAGCCATCTTGGATTACATACTACCTCAATGAAAATCAATGCCAATGGCTGTCTAACTGATGTGAAGCACCTTCTCAAGTTTGAAGTCAATCGGACGAATTGTTCTCATGGTATCGCGGTCACAAGATGCGGGACGGACGGAATCCATGATGGTCAAAGGCAGCCATCTTGGATTACATACCTCAGTGAAAAACAATACCAATGTCCGTCTAACTGATGTGAAGAACCTTCCCAAGTTTGAAGTCGATACGTCGATTTTGGATTACATACCTCAGTGAAAATCAATACCAATGGCCATCGAACTGATAGCACCTTCTCAAGTTTGAAGTCAATTGGTCGAATTGTTCTCGAGATATCGCGTTCAAATGTGGGACGGACAGAATCCAATATGGTCATTGGCAGTCATTTTGGATTACGTACCTCAGTGAAAATCAATACCAATGGCTGTCTGACTGATGTGAAGAACCTTCCCAAGTTTGAAGTCGATTGGTTGAGTTGTTCTCTAGATATATCGCATTCACAAGATGTGAGACAGATGGAATCCGATATGGTCAATGGCAGCCATCTTGGATTACGTGCAGTGAAAATCAATACCAATGGCTGTCTAACTGATGTGAAGCACCTCAAGTTTGAAGTCGATTGGTCAAATTGTTCTCGAGATATCGCGTTCACAATATGTGGGATGGACAGTATTCAATATGATCAATGGCAGCCATCTTGGATTACGTACCTCAGTGAAAAACAATACCAATGTCCGTCTAATAGATGTGAAGAACCTTCCCAAGTTTGAAGTAGACATGTCGATTTTGGATTACATACCTCAGTGAAAATCAATACCAATGGCCATGGAACTGATGTGAAGCACCTTCTCAAGTTTGAAGTCAATTGGTCGAATTGTTCTCGAGATATCTCGTTCAAATGTGGGACGGACAGAATCCAATATGGTCATTGGCAGCCATTTTGGATTACGTACCTCAGTGAAAATCAATACCAATGGCTGTGTGACTGATGTGAAGAACCTTCCCAAGTTTGAAGTCGCTTGGTTGAGTTGTTCTCGAGATATTGCGTTCACAAAATGTGAGACAGATGGAATCCAATATGGTCAATGGCAGCCATCTTGGATTAGATACCTCAGTGAAAATCAATACCGATGGTCGTTTAACTGATGTGAAGCACCTTCTCAAGTTTGAAGTCGATTGGTTGAATTGTTCTCGAGATATCACGTTCACAAGATGTGGGACGTACAGAATCCAATATGTCAATGGCAGCCATCTTGGATTACGTACTTCAGTGAAAATCAATACCAATGGCCATCTGACAGATGTGAAGTACCTTTTCAAGTTTGAAGTCGATTGGTCGAATTGTTCTCAAGATATCACGTTCACAAGATGTGGGACGGACGGAAGGACAGACGACTTGCATTTCCATGTCCTCCCTACACTTCGTGGTGGAGGACAATTAGAGGATTATGGGGTGGGGCCATATTCACTTTCGGAGATAGAGATTGGGCAAGCTGTTTTTCATCGCAATCCACAAGAATTCAATCCAATTTTTCAGAATCCAACCGATTCTCGCAATCCAACTCTATGTGAATCCAGAGGAATACCACAACTCTATGTGAATCCAGAGGAATACCATGCAAGCTGACATTTCTATACAGACTGCTAAACTTTTACATGAATAGATCTGTTGTAATTAAGGCCCATTCTCAGGATACCATTTGTAGTACATGTAACCACATAGCAGGAATCTACTTCATATGAATTGTAGCAAACATGTGATTAGAATTGAATGAATGTTATCACGATGCAACTAAGTTGTATCACACCATGAGAATGAGTCTTTCCCTACTGAAAATCAGACCAAAATTTCAGTGAAATTTCAGTGAAATTTGGTGAAAAGACCAAATATCGCATTATTTCAGTAATTTCATCAAATTTCAATGAAATTTCGATGAAATTTCAGTGAAATCTCATCTGCCAGTTTAATCTCACTGAAAATTCTGTGAAATCGGTCACTTCAATTTCACTACAAATCTCACTGAAAAGCATGAAACAACATATACAGAAAAGTGATCTCAATGCATAGTGCTGCATATAAAAACAAGAATGAAGAAAATAAATAAGGACCATTTTCTTAGCATTTTGTGACCATCTGCTATGTACATGAAGTATTTTTACCAAAAATGGAACTTGCAATTGAATGTAGAAAGCAAACTTTATCAAAATTATAATTGCACAATGTTTTGCTTACAAGTGTTCGTTTAGAAATAATCAATTTATAATGTATAAGCCAGACTCAACAAGAACAACTGCATGCTTTTGTTCTTGTTTATCACTTTAAGAATTGTGATTTGAGAAAAAAATAGACTTGCCTTTCTCATGAGTGAAAGCAAATTCATTGTTTTGTTGTTTTTTGTTGTTGTTTTTTTTAGAAAATAAAATAAAAATTATGAAATCTAAATAAATTAACTTAGTAAAATTATTCCACTATCCTTCAAAAACATAAATACATTTTTTTTTGTTATTCTTTGGGGTAATGTCCTTCAATTGGAAATAGTTATAGGAAATATTCAGTTTCTAAAACATTTTCCCACGGATATTCTCACAGGAGTTGTCTTACCTGCAGGTGGCGCTTCGATATTTTGCATGTCTTGTTGTTGTTGTTGCAAGATTATGCAACTCGCGAGATGTTGAACTATCAACAAATTCACGAAGTACTTGATACTGTTGGTGGAAGAGGTCAGAAACAGAATACTACTGCTGTATTATGAACTATCAACGATGCGGATGATCTTTTGGTAAATGTTCTGCTATTCTGAGAGTTGTGCTGAGAGTTTTTGCTGGGAAGATATGGACGTCCATGACAGCCAATCGACTGACATCCCGCTCTCCTTCTGCGGAGATGTTGCGTGCTGCGGGAACCGCCAATTGCAGACCCCGATTTTCGCTGTTTCGGTTATTGACCGGGTTTCGTTTTTTTGGTGTTTCTGGAAGGATTATCTATGTCATAAATGGACACTTTTTTATAACAAATTCAATTGGAGTTGATTTAGTTTTTAACGAAGACTAAAAGATGCAGTAAAATTGGTCACACTAGGCTATGGGAAACCATGCACGACTGTCAGATGTGATTTCAGAACAACAACACATCTGGTAAGCAATTTGCGTTCACGTACAATGTATTTCAAGTGTTGATCAATAAAGTTTTGTAGTTTTGTCTTTCATCATGTTTTATCCCACTTGATCCAAGTTCGTTCTCAACAACAATCAGGTTCAGTAAAATCCGTTTGTGTTGGTCTCCGTTGGCCCTTGCAAAACAAACACAAATGCAACATGCTCGTTATGCAGAAGTCAAGAGTTTTGTTTTCTTCATAATTTAGAGGAATTGATATTCTTCCCAAATCATGAGATGAACTTTTTATTTAATGGCTTCTCTGACCTTTTTAATAAAATTCAAAATTGTGAATATTTTGTGAAATAAATCTTGCAAAAAATGACAAAACTATATCTTAATTATTTCTTGTTTTGCTGTTGATGTGGTCTTACAAAAGTAATTAATTGGTTATTTATTGGCTGTAATATGAGATGTATAAAAATTTTCTTGCAAGTTTCAATTCCTGGTGTCTTCTTGACATTTTACTGGAATTTTGAAGAATATCCTTGCACTGAAATTTCACCTTTCAGTCATTACTGTTATTTCACTGAAATCTCACTGAAATTTCGATCACATTTTGATCTTTTATTATTGTGTTGAAATTTTGCTGAGATCCCACAGAAATTTCACTGACATTTCACTGAATTTCTACCTTTTCTTTCAGTGTTATTTCAATGAAATTCCACTGAAATTTCACTGAGATCCCACAGAAATTTAATAGAAATTTCGCTGATATTTCACTGAATTTCTACCTTTTCTTTCAGTGTTATTTCAATGAAATTTCACTGACATTTTGGTCGAAATCACTGAGATCCCACAGAAATTTAATAGAAATTTCGCTGATATTCCACTGAAATTTCACTGAGATTTTGGTCTGATTTTCAGTAGGGTTACCATCAATAAACATCTACAATCGTAGATCGAGAAAATACATAGAAATTTGAGCCAGGTGAACTTTTACCATTTTGCACTGAGGTTTTAGCATGACCAAATTCTTAGCTCTAAATATATCCTTCTATACAGCTCATAATAAAATAAAGTAATTTGATCTTGGAAATATAGATCAAGGTCATTCATCTTCAACAGTTTTCTGGTCTATTCTAACTTAATTGCATATGAAACATGAATTCGGAGATCTTAGACTTAACATACATGTATACTCAACAAGGTCAGTGATATTCAATAGACTTCAGGTCCACACACATGTGGTATAAATTTAGACAATGTAGATATAATCCTTCATGAACTACTGTACTAAATAGAATCTGACCTGGATAAAATAGGTCAAGGTCAGTCAACTTCAGCAAACCTCTGGATCATTGCCAGATGTGTATAATATTGATTTGGAAAGCCTAGCTATATTTATTCATGTTATATCGAATAAACAGTATATAACCTTGAAACAAGAGCCCAAGGGGCTTCAATATACGCCCGTATAAATTTCAAATTCAAGGTTGTTTAATAGCCTCGATTCCAATTGGTAGCTAGCAATCCAGAGAAAGGTCTACAATTTTGTGCTTCTGAGAATGTAAAATATATCACATCTTATACTGAATGATAAAATAAAATGGGCTTAACTCTTGGTAACTATTTGACCTCGAAGCAAGAGTCAAGAGCTCACATATCCCACACTGAAATCGACAGTAGTCAAACACAAGAAAATAGTAGTTTTCCTGCAAATGGATTCCTTTCAGGCGAGAGAATTTTTTATGAATGAAAAAAAAAGTGATGAAGTAAACCTTTGTTCTTGAGTTAATAAACAGGTATGAAGTTCATAAATGACCCCTCTCCCCATTAAATTAGTAAATGTATGGTTTTTATTTCACAACAGTTTAACTAAATGTAGCTGTTTGAAACATGGGAGACAACTCCATAGCACAAATGCCATATACATGTAGGGGAGAGAACTCTGAATATTCCAACCTAACACATATAGTCCACTAAACTTGATTCAGTTTTGGGGGACTGTGACCTTGACCATTGACAAATTGATCTCAAAATGTATGGCTCCTCTTTGCCATGCGAGTAAAGTATACTGAAAGTTTGGTACCAAACCATACCTTGAAACTAGAGATATCACATGGACAACAAATGTTAATGGATGAATGGACAGAACGCAACATCGCATTACACGACCTCGTCTTCGACAGGCATATGAAAATGTGACTTTTAATGATTTCTTGATTTTGGGGTCACAGTGACCTTGACCTTTGACCCACATTTTGGTATGTAACACATGTCCCTCTGATCTACCGGCAAAAAAAAGTTATTTTTAATGATTTCCTGATTTTGGGGTCACAGTGACCTTGACCTTTGACCTAAATTTTGGTACACGACACATCGTCTTCCCTCAATGTATCAATGGACACAAAAAAATCATGATTTTTATGAATTTCATGATTTTTGGGGTCACAGTGACCTTGACGTTCGGCCTGGACCTACATTTTGGTACATGACACATCATGTCCCCCTGATGTACCTACTGACACAAAAACAAAGAATTTTTAAAGATTTTTTGATTCTGGGGTCACAGTGACCTTGACTATTGACCTAAATTTTGGTACATGTCAAACCGTCTCCCCGCAATTTATCAATGGACACAAAAAATCATGATTATGAACAATTTCGGGGTCACAGTGACCTTGACCACCGACATTGACCTACATTTTGGTATGTGACACATCGTGTCCCCCTAATGTATCTACTGACACAAAAAAAATGTAATTTTTAATAATTTCCTGATTTTGGGGTCACAGTGACCTTTGACCTTCGACCTTGACCTAATTATTGGTATGCGACACTTCATTTCCCCCTATTAAATCCACTCACAAAAAAATTGCAATTTTTAAATGATTTTCTGATTTTTAGGTCACACGGACCTTTTACCTTGATTCTGGGGTCACAGTGACCTGGACTATTGACCTGGATCTAAATTTTGGTACATGACAAAATGGCCCCCCCGTAATTTCTCAATGGACTAAAAAAAATCATGATTTTCAACAATTTCACAATTTTGGGGTCAAAGTGACCTTGACCTTTGACCTTGACCTACATTTTGGTAGGTGACACATCTGTCTCTCTAATGTATCTACTGACACAAAAAAATGTTATTTTTAATACTTTTCTGATTTTGGGGTCAGTGACCTTTGACCTTGACCTATTTTTTGGTATGCGACACTTCATTTCTCCCTATTGAATCCACTCACAAAAAATTAGAAATTTTTAATGATTTCCTGATTTTTCGGTCACACTGACCTTTGACCTCGACCTACATTTGGTATGCAACACATCGCTCTCCCCTAGGGCATCCACTCACCAAACATTCGAACTGTAGATAGAAAACTGTCAATGATCAATGATTTCCTGATTTTAGGCAACAGTGACCTTGACCTCTGACCTCGACCTCAATTTTGGTACGCGACGCATCGTCTCTACCTAGCGTATCCACTCACAAAAAAATTCAACTGTGGATAGAAAACGTTCACAGATATAGATCAGACATGACGACTTCATTGATTTCCTGTTTTTTAGGCCAGTGACCTTTGACCTCTGACCGCGACCTTCATTTTGGTACGCGACACATTGTCTCCCCGTAGGGTATCCACTCAACAAAAATTGGAACTGTCGATAGAAAACTGTCCAAGATATAGATCGGACACGAGGGACGGACAGACGGATGGACGGACGGATGGACGGACACACGGACGGAATCCGCCATCACATAATACGTGCGCCTTTTGGCGGGCGTATAAAAATGAGTCACGGTCAGTCAACTGGGATAGGCTTCTAGTCAATCGCCAGTTGCATATGTAAAATGAATTAGCTTTAATCCTTCACAAAACAGGCCTAAAGAGTGTTGATGGTAACCTCTCAACAGGTTACCATGATATCTACACTGGTAACCTATGGCAACCTATTGGATGATCATTAAGCTATGTCATATTATTGGCCAGAATTATGGGGACCTGAAAATAGGTTACCATTATTTTTCATATGGCAACCTCCAGGCAAAGAGGTTACCACCTTAAATTGAGGCGTGCAAAATATAGCAAATACTAGAAATTGACTTTGATAAAATAGGTCGGTCATTTTCAATAGGCTTCTGACCCTTCACCAGATGCATCTGTGGTATGAATTTACAACGCCTGGCTAAAATCCTTCTTGAGATATCGTGTTCACAAGAAAGATGGACAGTCAGAAGGACAGACGACGCTGATGACGACAATACCCTTCAGACAAAATTTGCCTGAGGGGTAATAACCACCCTGATGAAGCTCCAAACAGGACACTTACTATGGGAAAATATTCAAGGAGTTTTCCAGGACTTTCCAAATCGTCTTATTGATAATTTAAATTTCCCAGGAATCATTACTACAATAACTCGCAACAATGATGAGCAAATTAATGTACCCTTAAAATTTGACATGGGTAGACCACAGGCCCGCAAAACGAGAGATTTGGGGTGGGGGTGGGGTATTAGTGAAGTGTTTGAAATATGGGGTTCTATATAACCCCATGCTTTATATAAATAAATATAGCAGTGAAACGGACTTTGGGCACCGAGAAATAAACGGCTTACCACAAACAAAATACATCAGCATTGCTCCTAAGTATGACTTATATTTCGTCAAAGCCAAACAGTAATTTGTGCAATTTACCTAAGCCGCGATTCAAAATCCAACGTAACTGTCCGTCCATCTAGGAACAGTTAGGATTATGGCGGGCTTCTGCTCACCCTGATTGGTCAGTCGCGACAGCTGATCAATGCGTGACCTTTCTTGCCGAAGGCGTGTCGCTACTGACCAATCAGAATTGAGAACGAAGCCCGCCATAATCTAACTGTTCCTAGATGGACGACAGTTACGTTGGATTTTGAATCGCCCGGCAAAGGTAAAAAATTGCACTAATTTACTAATTTGACGACGGGAATATATAAAGTCATACTTGTAGAATATGCTGATGTATTTTGTTTGGCGGTAAACCGTTTATTTCTCGATTCACCCAAAGTCCGTTTCACACCTTTATGTTTATTTATATAAAGCATGGGGTTATATATAGAGACCCCATATTTCGACACTTCACCCTAATACCACACCACACCCCCCCAAAATCTCTTGTTTTGCGGGCCTGTGGGTTGTCCGATAGATTCTATTATCTCCAGCACTCAAGATCAACTTCTTGACATTGAAAAAAGTTCAGCATTTCTGGAAAAATTAACTATTTTCAATGATCTCACCTTGTGTCTTGACCTCTGACGAGAACTGAGGAGAATCAGCAATGATGGTATATTAGAGGGAAAATAGTAATTCATCTGACAAGGGCATTCTCTCTAACTACTCACCAGTAACATACAAGAGGTGTCTCAGAAAAAACTCCACAAAATCTTCACATTGGTGTTCAAAATTTTGACATTATATTACATGTATGCTATCATCAGGAATTAATCCATCTACCTGTCTCGGAGTCACAGTATATCATTCAAATTATAAAAAAGTTTGTATTATATATCCCAAGGCTGTACACATTCAATAATGGACTTCATAAAATAACTGCCTATGGGCACAAGTGGATGAGACTGGTCTACTTCAACTAGATTAAAATTTCCCTATTCAAATACATGCAATTCAGTTTGATATGCTGAAGACAGAGATACCATTTCGTTTCAGTAAGCTCAAACTTTAAAAAGGTTTGATGAAGTTCTCGAAGGTACAGTAGGTTGAATACCAAACAATGTGAGATGCATTGGTTCTGTATTAAATAACAGCAGCAATTCATTAGAACTGGTAACAGAAAAATTAAGTTTGGAGTTTTATATACTGATATTATGATGGCAATAAAAGCTTTATGCTCAGTTATAATTACCGGTACTCTTGCACTGCTCGTATAGATATATATATCTTTACATTATAACTGATAAAATGTAACTTTAATAGCTATATTGTCTTTGTCATTTTATTGTTATCTAATTAGTATTGTCGTGTTTTTTTCTCATGTCTGTGAGATGATCATATATATGTGCTTATAATAAATTCAACGACTTGTAAAACGAACAACAATTATATCTTCTCATTAACCACCCACAGTCGGTGATGATACTTTTAAACATCATTCATAAATATATACACAATTCTCACTGGAACTAGTGTACCTGTCATATCACATGACTCACCTAGATTAAAGGGGCATTTAAACAACATTCATATACACAATGACATGTAACATTCATAATTAATCAAACGTCGCCTTTGGCTGGTGATGTCAACTGGGGTAGTGACTAATTACCACAGTAACAAGAGCCCAAGTGGCTTCAATATACGCCCCTATACATTGTATCTGGAATTACATTGGTCCAAATTTCAAGGTTGTTTAATAGCCTTGATTCCAATTGGTAGCTAGCAATTCAGAGAAAGGTCTACAATTTTGTGCTTCTGAGAATGTAACATATATCACATCTTATATTGAATGATAAACTAAAATGGGGGTGAGTGAGTGAATAGAATTTAACGTCACTTTCAACAATATTTCAGCTATATCACGACGAACCAACTAAGCACCACCCAGCCCAGTTGTGTTCCTGCTACTTCTAAGAAGAAATCTTTGAAGCAGCATGGAACCAGGCACCCTCCATCCAACCTATAAAACACTGAGGACAGCACACAAGACACAGACGGTGGAATAAAGACAAGTGATATTACAGTGCTAGACATCACATTATCAAGTTCCTGTTGCTTCTCAGCAAAATGCATTGAAGCAACAGGAACCTGAACCCACCCAACCACCCGCTAAACTAAAATGGGCTTAACTCTTGGTAACTAGTTGACCTTGAAGCAAGAGCCGAGAGCTCACATATCCCACACTGAAATCGACAATACTCAAACACAAGAAAATAGAAGTTTTCCTGCAAATGGATTCCTTTCAGCTGAGAGAATTTTTCATGAAGGAAAAAGAAAGTGATGAAGTAAACCTTTCTTCTTGAGTTAATAAACAGGCTCAAAGGGGATATGGACCGGACACGAACACTTCAGTGATTTCCTGTTTTTTAGGCCAGTGACCTTTGACCTCTGACCTCGACCTTCATTTTGGTACGTGACACATCGTCTCCCCGTAGGGTATCCACTCACCAAAAATTGGAACTGTAGATAGGAAACTGTCCCAGATATAGACCAGACACGAGAACCGGACAGATGGACATACGGACAGACGGACGGAAACCGCCATCACATAATACGTCCGCCTTTTGGCGGTGTATAAAAACAGAGTAAAGTAGTAAACACAAAATAATACATTAATAGCTGGGTTTTTTTTTGTCAATAATACTCCAACAACACGACGTTCTCACCAATTTACCATCATATCAGGTTTTTTGTGATCATTAATAATCCTGGGCGCAAAGGATCATGGGGATATTCAAAATGGCAGCCACAAGTTGGAAAGAAAATATACACGTACCATAAAGTAACAATGAAGTAGTTACCACACATTGTCGTTATTTTGTAGTCACTTCGTGGTCACCTTCTGGTTACTTCATGGGACCACCATTGTGAATTTGCTCATGATCCTAAAGTTGCTCCCAGGATTATGGTTATTAGCTTTTGGGGTGGCACATTTTGGGAGAGAGGGGCACATATTCTTGCTGGTAGTGGGGTCGGGGGTCAGGACCCATTTCTCATGGTTACGTGTGCATGCATCATATGAGAGGTTTAGCAGGGCTTTAGATTACCGGTACGGTAATTTCCCTATTAATTCGCGATGTAGTGATGAAACTCGCCACTCCAAAAATTGGCTACTTTTGAATTATTTGTCGAGCGAATTCCAGAAAAACGCGAGTGTTCGAATTAAATGTCGCGCCGATTTTCACGGGAGATCCAAAATGGCGGACCGCTTTGCCGTGGTCGTAGTGATCGTATTTATTACCGTGTATTAACTTTGATGTCTCATCATAGTTTCCATAAAAGGCAGTGTATGATGTCAGAAAATCTCCTCTACCCTGATAAAGGCGTCTAATTTTATTCGAGGAAGTCAACCATATTGATCGAGTGACAAGTTCAGCAAGATCATGCAGATTTTTTAGCTGACGTCCGTAAATTCGCGTCCATAATAACATCGTAAAAGTAGGCCAAAACATTGAACGTACCGTATTCCTTCCTTTTTGTTCAGTATTAGCTATGATCTACATGTATATTATGAAACCTAACTGACATGGAATTGAAAGAATATTCTGGAAATATAAAACTATACACATATTAGAGTATTCCATGTTCGAGTCGTTCGGTATGTCAACGTTGTTGTTGTGAACCCTGAAAATGGCCTGTATTACGAAGCTTTAGATAGATAAGCGGACTGCCATAGACTTTTTGGTCTGCACTGTCCATGATTTTACACACACCATCCAGGACTTGAATAAATATCCCGGACCTATGAAACGAAATGAATGTAGAATTAACGGCGGATTGTACAAGAGAACCGAGTGTCAGTCGGCAATACAGGTTTCGATTTGTTTCAAGTATGAGAATATCTATTATGGTACAGGTACTGTAACATTTTACTAAAAGTATGGGGTCGAAGTATGATATCGTTCTGAATATTAACTAGAGGTTCCGCTTTGACCCTTGAGTTGCCGCTCCGGCATGAAGCCTATGCTGGTTGTTTTTTTAACAAAAACATACGTCTCCCCCATCCTCCCACCCTGCCTTGAATGGGCACATTATTTAAGGGAAAGTGCTATAAAATGAATGCAATAAGTATCTTAAACAAAACTGCGTATCTAAAAATATTAATTACAAAGAAGCGATACAAGTAGATGAACGGATGGACAGACACCGGACACGGATGCATGCATGCACACATACACCAAAACCTGATCAAATGCGGGGGCTATGCCATTGAAGCTTCCATCCATGTTTGGTAAAATTCCGTCCAGTAGTTCTCCAGATATCTTGCAGACAAGCCCTGTATATACATGTACAAGTAGATGGACGGACGGACGGACACTGGACATGGATGAATGCACGCACACACACACCAAAACCTAATCAAGTGAGGGGGCTATCCCACTGAAGCTTCCATCCAAGTGGGGTGAAATTCCGTCCAGTAGTTCTCAAGATATCTTGCAGACAAGGCCTGTATATACATGTACAAGTAGATGGACGGACGGACGGACACCGGACACGGATGAATGCACGCACATACACCAAAACCTAATCAAATGAGAGGGCTATCCCAGTGAAGCTTCTATCCAAGTTTGGTGAAATTCCATCCAGTAGTTCTCTAGATATCTTGCAGACAAGCCCTGTATATACATGTACAAGTAGATGGACGGACACCGAACACGGATGAACGCATGCACACACACCAAAACCTAATCAAATGAGGGGGCTATCCCAATGAAGCTTTCATCCAAGTTTGGTGAAATTCTGTCCAGTAGTTCTCCAGATATCTTGCAGACAAGCCCTGTATATACATGTACAAGTAGATGGACGGACGGGCGGACACCGGACATGGATGAATGCAGACACACAAACCAAAACCTAATCAAATGAGGGGGCTATCCCACTGAAGCTTCCATCCAAGTGGGGTGAAATTCTGTCCAGTAGTTCTCAAGATATCTTGCAGACAAGGCCTGTATATACATGTACAAGTAGATGGACGGACGGACAGACACCGGACACGGATGAATGCATGCACATACACCAAAACCTAATCAAATGAGGGGGCTATCCCAATGAAGCTTCCATCCAAGTTTGGTGAAATTCCATCCAGTAGTTCTCCAGATATCTTGCAGACAAGCCCTGTGTATACATGTGCAAGTAGATGGACGGACGGACGGACACCGGACACGGATGAATGCACGCACATACACCAAAACCTAATCAAATGAGGGGGCTATCCCAATGAAGCTTCCATACAAGTTTGGTGAAATTCCATCCAGTAGTTCTCCCGATATCTTGCAGACAAGCCCTGTATATACATGTACAAGTAGGTAGATGGACGGACGGACGGACACCGGACACGGATGAATGCACGCACATACACCAAAACCTAATCAAATGAGAGGGCTATCCCAATGAAGCTTCCATCCAAGTTTGGTGAAATTCCATCCAGTAGTTCTCAAGATATCTTGCAGACAAGGCAAGGGGACGGACAGACATCCATCCATCCAGACAGACGGACAGACAGACAGACAGACAGACAGCACAAACACTAGATGTCTCCCCCCAACATAGTTGGGGGAGACATAATTAGCTACTGGTAGGTTCTCATCTCAGAAACTTTACCTATTGCCGTTTAGAATTAGAGTAATGGAATGGCGATAGCGATGTTTTGATTCTTATTGTAACAAGCAGCCAGAGGATGCTAGGTCCCCCGCCAAAATGGCAGCAATATTTATAAGCGCTGTCGGTTTCAGAAGATATTCATGAGGATAGCAACAGCTACTTCACAGGCGTAAGAAGCAGAGGGGTCTTTCCACCTTCCCAGGTTTTGAGATCAACTCCGAATGGCTGACTGAATGTTGATTGCTACTGTAATATATTTTCTTTACCATGTAGCATGAAAATTATGTAACCGAAATGCAACCCCAAGAGACAACTCATGGCATATTATCTGCAAACTAAATTTGACAAGAATATGAAGGCATCCTCAACCTATTGCCCAGACACCAAATTTAGACTTTGCCACAAGGAGTCACCACCTGTAGGTGCAGCAGGCAAAACACAATCCCAAATGACATCTCATGTCATGGTATCGGCATATGAACTTTGAGACTCTGAAGAGGCGTCCTCAAGTTATTGCCGGTACTAGCTGTAGTGTAGATGCCCACCGGTGTTCATGTTATTTGGGGTGGGTCACATATGAATACAAAATTTGAGAATAATCTGATGAGCAGTTGCCAAATTATTGCCCGGAAACAAATTTTTCCACCAGGAGACGCCACCTGTAGGCAGAAGCGGGAAAAATACAATCCCAAGGAACATGGTATCGTGGGGACATCTGCATACCAAATTTGAGAAGAATCCGATGAGGGTCCTCAAGTTATTGCCAGAAACCAAATTTAGATTTTGACACCAGGTGACGCCACCTCTAGGCGCAAGTCAGTGAAATGCATTATCAAGCGACATCTTATGTCACGGTACATTCATACAAAAATTTGAGAAGAATCCGATGGTCAGTTCTCAAGTTATTACCCGGAAACGAATTTGTGATGTTGCCACCAGGTGGCGCCACCTGTGAGTGCAAGTGAGCGAAAGGCAATCCCAAGCAACAGCTCGTGGCATGGTAAATGCATGCCAAATTTGAGAAGAATCCGATGAGCCGCAACGTTTCTCATGTTACCCAGAAAGGTACATATGTAGGATATTTCAAAGAAATTCAACCAAGTGTTTCTAAGTTATCACTTGCAGCATGGAATAATGGAATGAACTCTAGTGGTGCCACCTCCGGGTGGATTTTGCTGAAACGCATCACCAACGGTGTTTTGTCGCAGGGAATGCATTTACCAAATTTCGAAGAAATCTGACAAATTGTTCGAAAGTTATCGCTCGCGAAGGATTTGAACAAACATGAACGGACATGCATTAAAGATTGGAACAAGACCCAGTGGCGCCACCTACAGGCGGATCTTGCTGAAACGTAATACCAGCGACGTCTTGTCGCAAAGAATGCAGATGCCAAATTTCAGAGGAATCCGACAAAGCATTTAGGAGTTATCACTTACGCAGTATTTGCACGGACATGCACTAAATATTGGAACAAGACCCAGTGGCGCCACCTACAGGCGGATCTTGCTGAAACGTAATACCAACAGACGTCTTGTCGCACAGAATGCAGATGCCAAATTTCGGAGGAATCCGACAAACCAGTTAGGAGTTATCGCTTATGAAGCATTTGCACGAACATCCACTAAAGATTGGAACAAGACCCAGTGGCGCCACCTACAGGCGGATCTTGCTGAAACGTAATACCAACAGACGTCTTGTTGCAAAGAATGCAGATGCCAAATTTCGGAGGAATCCGACAAAGCATTTAGGAGTTATCGCTTACGAAGTATTTGCACGGACATGCACTGACATGCACTAAAGATTGGAACAAGACCCAGTGGCGCCACCTACAGGCGGATCTTGCTGAAACGTAATACCAAGAGACGTCTTGTCGCAAAGAATGCAGATGCCAAATTTCGGAGGAATCCGACAGCATTTAGAAGTTATTGCTTACGAAGTATTTGCACGGACATGTCCGTGCATGCACGGACACATAGAAGCAAGACCCCAGTGGCGCCACCTACAGGCGGATCTTGCTGAAACGTAATACCAAGAGACGTCTTGTCGCAAAGAATGCAGATGCCAAATTTCGGAGGAATCCGACAAAGCATTTAGAAGTTATTGCTTACGAAGTATTTGCACGGACATGTCCGTGCATGCACGGACACATAGAAGCAAGACCCCAGTGGCGCCACCTACAGGCGGATCTTGCTGAAACGTAATACCAAGAGACGTCTTGTCGCAAAGAATGCAGATGCCAAATTTCGGAGGAATCCGACAAAGCATTTAGAAGTTATTGCTTACGAAGTATTTGCACGGACATGTCCGTGCATGCACGGACACATAGAAGCAAGAACCATTTTAAAGTCCCCGGCCGCGTTGCGGCGGGGGACAAAAATGCGGGGTGTAATTCCAAAGAATTTTTATTGCTGGAATTTCGGTAAGTTCGTGGGTATTCATAAGAAGTATTTTCATTAACAACAAAATATTTAACTAAACGGGAAAGAGGTAAGTCTTTATGATAACTATATTTGAACAAAACAGAGCACATGCAGAGATGATTGTTGTCGGCGCTTCACATCGCAAAATTTGTTTTTGTCCCCTATTGGGGAAAACTGACGTTTGTCAACTGTGTGATTTCCTGTCTATGTTGCGTTAAACGATAGGTGTATTTTGTTAAAACTTTTTCATTCTAAGTTTATCTAATTATCTAAATAAGCAGGTGTGTTTTGCCTTATGGCCAGTGTCACAACTCCAAGACTATCCCTGAGTTTCAGTTGGTCGACTCTGACGATGAAGACTTCCTTGGATTTTCTGCGGAAGATATTCCCCCGGAAATTAAGATCGAGTGAGGCCAGTTTGTCCGCATCTGAATGTGCCAATTTGAAAACTTGTAGCTTTAATCTCGGATAAATTAAATCCAGTACACAATGCCTCAGTAAATTGCATGTATGATGCTTTTATTTTATGCCGTTTTATGTTATATATTGTTATCGTAGTGCTCCTGTAATAAAATAAAGTGCTGTATTCTCATATATGCATCTGTTTTACACTTTTGTATCAAATCGTCACCACTCACTTGAGCTTGTTGCCTGCCGTTCAGTTGTTCGTATTCCACATAAACGGCATGGTAATTTCAATAATATCACATGATTGAAAGTTCCTGGTTCACTGCCGACTCAAAATCAAGTCATTCAACAATGTTTAATTCTTGAAAAGAAAAACTTTTACCTGCATCCGATCGTCTTTCTGGTTTGAGATTTGGCCCGACTGTAGCTTTTCCATAATTTATAAATATACACTCAGTAAATATAACCTGATCCACTTCAGGAAATATACAGAAATCGACATTTCAATTAACCGGTAAATTAGATCATCTATGTAAGTTGTGATTGTATTCTGATCGGAGAATCATGACGAAAAGCTCAGCAAATGTACAATTTCCATTTCTCAACGGTTTAGTGAAATTGATTCAGCCTTTCAGAGAATCTAGTTGAGAAAAGTTATAAAATATATTAATATGTTCAATATCATGATGATTTTGTCCGTGCAGTACTGAGAACCATATCGTGGATGGATTTATCCCATTTTCCTAAAAAAAAATTCTAAACACTACTAATATCCAAATTATAACCGCGGCATGCGATTGTTGACTCCAGGTCAGATCGACAGCCGCGGCTTCATCTGAAAATATATTAGCATAAAATGTATTCTATTTAATCACCAACGTATAAAAGTTAAAGGGGCCATGAATTAATGAGGGACGATGAACCACCGTAAAGACTTGAACAGAAAAGGAGCGCCATGAAAATTTCCTAAGAGCGTGTCACGTCGACCATCGTTGCTGGTGATTTTTATGTTTCGTTCAAACATAATTCATTCGCACGCAGTTCTGCTTTCTCGGAAAATATTCACCGTGTTTTTCAAATAAAGGAATGCTGATTGAAAAAATGATATTTGATATACGAACGCTGGAAACTGAAGAATGATTCAATAGCGGGCCGTGTGCAGACACTCGACCACGTGCGGGGGACTACCGTATATATTTTTCCCGACTGCGGCGAAACGCGATCAATTTAGGATAAAATTACAGGACTGCGGAGTTAATTGAATCAATTTTTTTCCTTATAGACTGTAAGTAATAGTAAATCAGTCTGATTATATTGTACCATTCCCTGTTGTTTCTCTGCGTTTACGAATAATAGCATACAGCGACATACTATACGAGATTCTAGTAACATATTCACTTTACTTTCATCGGCACGAACTCCGTGGCGAAAACGGGAGTGTTCGAATTTATTGTTTCACGGGTATATTGAAAATGCCCCCGTTTTCGTTTTATTAGGATGGACAAAATCACGACAGGGGAAAAATCGGCCGTTTTCGAATTAAATTTGGAAGGTGAATTAATAGGGAAATTACCGTACACTAATTTGGGCACACCCTCTATTCCGAATGGCAAAATATTTTAAGCAAGGAAATGTCCCCGAATTCTGACAAAATAGGTAGGCTTTGCATGAGGGAGTTAGGGTTTAATGTCACGTTCAGCGCTATTTCAGTCATATAGCAACGATATAATCTAACTACCATATGGTTGGCTGGACATGTGTGACTATACATTTTTCAAAAGTGAAAGGCACGGGCACAGGGATTCATAAATCTCTTATCTTAAAGGTGAACTGCAAAGCTTTAAATTTTATCTAAAATGTTGCTTATATACATCTTGTCTTATGTGACATAACTTTTATACCTTTTTGGGGCAAATATATTTTGCAAAATTGTACTAATAATAATATTTAAGTTATCCTGTTATAAATCCGTCTTGAAAACTTGAATCGCTTGTCTCTCTTGGTTTGTAGAACGTTATGACGTTATAGCGGGCTCCTCCATTCAAGTTTTATTTAAATGTGACGTCATGCTACGTCGGATGAATAAGCGAGGACCACTACAACGTCATGACGTTCCAAAAACAACGGGAGGCAAGCGATGATGTTTTTAAAAGTTCTGGCTCTCGTTTTCTGGTGGTATAAGTTTTGACTTCTCATATACCCAAAATAAAACAATAACCCACAGAACTATTATCACACATATTTGTAACAACTCTATAGAAGTTCTTGTTTTATGACATTTTAACAGAACATTGGAAAGCTTTTCAGTTCACCTCTAAAAATGTTCCTAGAGAAAAATTTCATATGGAGTTCAAATAGGGCCACTCAGAGTTAGATACAGGGTCTCATAGCGTCCTTAAAAAGGACACAACTATAAAATCAAATGACCATTTCTTCACAAAATCGAATGACTTTATTTTAGAAAACTCATAGATTAAAGTGAATATCAGGGGCAAAAGGCACAGTAGTTTGCGTAAAACACTCAAAGAACACAAACTGACAATGTTTTGACATGTTCAACACCATTTGAGTGATATTAGCCATTTTGGAAAATTAGTTTTTTCAAATAACGACAAAGCTATTTTCAAAGAAGGACTTTGGCGAAAATCCTGCATCTAACCCTGCCACTATATGTGTGACTATACTTGTACAGTCATATCATGTAGAGGAAATTTATCTTACCCTCATGGCAACAGACATGGTACAAAACTCATGCTGATAATCCACTCGGGGCCAGGTAGGCTTTGAGTCAACTATAAGGCTTACATTTAATTGATGATTGAGGAATCTCAATGAATATAACTGAACATTGATTCTCAATGCAAGAAAAATATTTTGAAAAGAGCTTTCTAATTTGGGGTGCATCCTAATTTGGGCA
This sequence comes from Hanleya hanleyi, assembly GCA_036873755.1. Lineage (NCBI taxonomy): Eukaryota > Metazoa > Mollusca > Polyplacophora > Lepidopleurida > Hanleyidae > Hanleya > Hanleya hanleyi. The sequence continues at coordinate 4,068 of JAVTVY010054486.1, read as the reverse complement.
CAGTGTTTAACGTTGCATCTAGGATGTAATCTAAAGCCCTGGGTGAGAGCTGATGCTTTACTAGCAGAGTTACACGATCATGACAATACAAGTCACAGGTATGTTAGGGAAAGGGGTGGGTGTGGCAGGGGTTGAATTTTAACTCTTTGTCTACGGAATGAATATTCACCACTGGCCGGAATAAATTATGCAAAAATATTAATTTCCGCATATGGTTATAATAATGGCTCTGAGATTTTTCCATGGGTACTGTAGGTAGGGTAAACTATATATTTTTACAATCCTTATGCTTTGGGGATTCATATAAATAACGAGAGATCCTGAAGGATCTTGGCGCCCACCATTGTCCAATAATTGTAAGCTAATAACAAGAGGATCTTTTTGTCCATTGTTACTAAGAACGAACGATTGATTTGTAATTTTGTTTACAGAATTTCGAATCTGAGTGAAAAAGATCAACAAGAGCCCAAGGCGCTTCAATATACGCCCGTATATCTGGAATTACACTGGTCTGAATTTCTAGATTGTTAATGGCCTTGATCCGAATTGGTAGCTAGCAATCCAGAGAAAGGTCTACGATTTTATGCTTCTGAGAATGTTACATCACATCTTATATTGAATGATAAACTAAAATGGGCTGAACTCTTGGTAACTAGGTGACCTTGAAACAAGAGTCGAGAGCTCACATCTCCCACACTGAAATCGACTATAGTCAAACACAAGAAAATAGTAGTTTTCTTTCAAATGGATTCCTTTCAGGCGAGAAAATTTTCCATGAAGGTAGAAGGATGTGAAGAAAGTGATGAAGGAAACCTTTGTTCTTGAGTTAATAAACAGGTATAAAGTTCATAAAGGACCCCTCTCTCCATTAAATTAATAAATGTACGGTTTTTATTTCACAACAATTTAAGTAAATGTAGCCATTTCTTACATGTATCAAACATGAGACAACTCCACAGGACAAATGCCATATACATGTAGGGGAGACAAGTCTGAATATTCCAACCTAACACATATAGGCAGCTAACCTTGACTTTTGACAAATTGATCTCTATTTGCAATGCGAGTAAGCTATACCCAAAGTTTGGTATCAATCCATACCTTGAAACTAGAGATATCGCATGGACAACTAATGTTAATGGGTGAATGGACAGAATGCAACATCGCATTACATGGTATATGAAAATGTGACTTTTAATGATTTCTTGAGTTTGGGGTCACAGTGACCTTGATCTTTGACCCACATTTTGGTATGTAACACATCACTGGCACAAAAAGGTTATTTTTAAGGATCTCAAATTTTTGGGTCACAGTGACCTTGACCTTTAATCTTGACCTACATTTTGGTACACGACACATTGTCTTCCCTCAATATCTTAATCATCTTCACAAGTCCAGGTAAATCCTAAATCCTTGGTGAGGGTTTACCTTAACATTTTTGGTCTTTCGAATGAGTTCTCGAGTCGACGCCTCCATTATACAATCTCGTACATTTCATCCACCGCGCTTGTTTTGAATAAGCATGTCGGTATCCCAAGCTTGCGGTTTTTGCTTTGACTTCCGATGTTGGTTTCAACTTGACATCAAAGCAGTTGAGTCCGCAACAAAATTCAATCCTGTCATATCTCATACCTAGCAACGGATTGGCCTAATCAACTGGCTTAGCGCGTTCACTGATTGGGTTGATTTAGAGGAAACCTCTTGATCTATTTATATCCAGAACTCATATGGGTAACTAACCAAGCCAGTGTATCAATCCTAACAGATCGATCGATAAACTGGCTCGCGAGGATGTGTATCAATGGACACAAACAATCATGATTTTTAACAATTTTATGATTTTGGGGGTCACAGTGACCTTGACCTTCGGCCTTGACCTACATTTTGGTATGTGACACATCGTGTCCCCCTCATGCATCTACTGACACAAAAAAACTTATTTTTAATAATTTCCTGCTTTTGGGGTCAGTGACCTTTGACCTTCGACCTTGACCTATATTTTGGTATGCGACACCTCGTTTCCCCCTTTTGAATCCACTCATAAAAAATTAGAAATTTTTAATGATTTCCTGATTTTTCCGTCACACTGACCTTTGACCTCTGACCTCGACCTACATTTCGTATGCAACACATCGTTCTCCCCTAGGGCATCCACTCACCAAAAATTAGAACTGTAGATAGAAAACTGTCAATGATAAATGATTTCCTGATTTTAGGCAACAGTGACCTTTGACCTCTGACCTCGACCTCAATTTTGGTACGCGACACATCGTCTCTACCTAGCGTATCCACTCACAAAAAATTGCAACTGTGGATAGAAAACTTTTACAGATATAGACCGGACACGAACACTTCAGTGATTTCCCATTTTTTAGGCCAGTGACCTTTGACCTCTGACCTTGACCTTCATTTTGGTATGCGACACATCGTCTCCCCGTAGGGTATCCACTCACCAAAAATTAGAACTGTAGATGGAAAACTGTCCCAGATATAGACCGGACACGGGGGACGGACAGACGGACAGACGGACACACGGACGGACGGACGGAAACCGCCATCACATAATACGTCCGCCTTTTGGCGGGCGTATAAAAAAGGGACACTGGAAAACACCAAGATATAATCTTTCTAAGTTTCAGGAGTTTCAAGATTTCTAGAAACTGTTCTTATGTCGGTTGTTATCGTACTAGAGAAATGAGCAAAGTTAGTCTGAAAGTGAATGTATTTGTACGAGGATTCTTCGTCTTCGTTTTGTAGTATTTTTATTTTATTTATTTTTTGCACGTGTCATCATTGGGTACTGGAAGCGAAGACAAATCTCTTTGACACTTTGTCATGAGCTATGAAACCTACTTAAGATTTTATAATTAGGAACGAATGCTAATTCCGTTCTGTTTACTGGGCTAGTTTGAGATATCTTTTTTAAGATACCATGCTCGAAAATAGTAAGATGGTACAATACTTAATACTCAAGGGATCCGGTCCACGCAGTAATGTTGAAACTTCGAAAGTGTCTGAATCCTTATTATCTCCCTTGGATCGAAACACGCAGTAGTCTACAGTTGTCGAGTTGTGACGTTGTGTCACAAGAGTGACGTCCCTTCATGTAGCCGACCCGCCGGCAAGACAAAAGGGTTGGGCAGTCCACTTGCAACTGCATGGACTAAAGAAAACTGATTTAAAATTTGAAGAAATACATTTTAATTCTGAATTATTTGAACTCGACATGGAAGGTGAAGATATGGATATTCTCTATAGTGAATATATAGAATATGCCCCACCCTTCGATCAGCCGACTCTTGTGATGCAACGTCACAACTCGGGAATACCGTATTAATTTGAAGCATAACTTGGATTTTCGAATCGGATCAAAAAGGTATCTTGCACAACTAGGCCCCATGTGGGACCTGTGTACCAAATTTCAGAAAGATCCATGAAATATTTCCTGAGAATTCATGATAACAAAGTTGCATGAGAAAATCCAATATGGCTGGCCATATTGGATTTTCGAATCGGACCAGAAAAGGTATCTTGCACAACTAGAGGACAAGGGAATCATGTGTACCAAATTTGACAAAGATCCATGCAGTAGTTCCTGAGAAATCGCAATAAAGTTTCATGGGGAAATCCAAGATGGCCACCTGATGGCCATATTGGATTTTCGATTCGGACCGAAAAAGGAATTTTGCACAACCAGATCCTAAGGGGAACCTGTGTACCAAATTTGAGAAAGATCCATGCAGTGCTTACTGAGAAATGACGATAAAAGTTTCATGGAGAAATCCAACATGCCTGCCTGGTGGCCATATTGGATTTTCGAATCGGACCAGAAAACGTATCTTGCACAACTAGACCCGAAGGGGAACCTGTGTACCAAATTTGAGAAAGATCCATGCCGTACTTCCTGAGAAATGACGATAAAGTTTCATGGTGAAATCCAAGATGGCTGCCTGGTGGCCATATTGGATTTTCGAATCGGACCAGAAAAGGTATCTTGCACAACTGTCTAATTGTGCAAGAGAGAACCTGTGTACCAAGGAGAACCTGTGTACCAAATTTGAGAAAGAT
>JAVTVY010054485.1:0-28708 GCA_036873755.1 Hanleya hanleyi | reverse complement strand
TTCAACCGTTAAAAAATGCCATCTTGTCTACTCAAGGCGTCCATGACCATGTCTTCCAACTAGGCAGTAATCCAATTCCGACCACCTCTGCTGCTGTCCATCTTGGAATCCATAGAGATCACTCCCTGGTGAAAGCATCTACGACAGTTTCGGCGAATGTGACTAAAACTAGGAGAGCCTTGTATGCCCTAATGGGAGCTGGGTTGCATGGTGTCAATGGGCTAAACCCAATGTCATCGTCACATCTGTTGGACACTTACGTACTCCCTGTCTTGTTACATGGAATGGATATCCTCATCCTTACCAAGGCCGACATATCTCAGCTTGAAAACTTTTACCGTAAAGCACTCAAACAGATACTAGGCGTACCAGACCACGTTTCATTCCCTGCCCCCTACATACTGCTCGGCGTTCTACCAGTGGAACCCAGGATACATATCCGAATGCTGTCACTAATCCGTAACATCTGTGCTGACGAAGAAACTGCTCTCTTTGACATCTGTGTGCGCCAGGTTGTTATGATGGGGCATGAGAAAAAGAGCTGGTTCAGTGAAATCAGGAAAATCCTCGCCATGTATGACCTTCCATCTATCCATTCTCTCCTTGACTCCGCTCCAACAAAATTCCGCTGGAAAAGACTCGTGAAGAAGGCTGTTAAATCCTACTGGCAAGGAAAACTTGTATCCCTGGCTAAGCTGTACACATCGCTCAGATACATGTCACTTAGTGCTTTCACTGCCGGGAATCCTCATAATGCAGTCTTCTCAGTTTCACCCAGCCTTACGGATGTGCGAGCTCTTTCCATCCAACTCAGAATCTTGACAGGGACATATGTGCTGCAATCAAATTAGGCAGTGTTCAATCAATTTGCTGTCGACCCGTCCTGCCGTTTGTGTACTAAAGAAGCTGAGACTCGCACTCACTTCCTAGCTGCATGTGAAATGTTCAAATCTACTAGATTCAAGTTCCTGTCACTTCTACAGGTCTCTGTCTGCTCAGACTGCCTGAATCAACTTCGTATCATCTTTCCAATCTCCGAAATGACTGCAGCTTTCATCATTGACCGCTCAAAGTTTCTGCGAGACTGCTTGTGTTTGACAACTGTAATGAGGGTCTTGAGTCTACACCCTGCATCACTCCCTTTAACTGCAACTTACCTTTGCTTGACTGTGAATTCTTATGTACTCCTAGCAAGGAGGTGCTCCTACACACAGGAGGGATTTATGAACTATGAACTATGATGGCGGCCACGTGGGGTACCAGAAAAGTGATGTTTTTGTCATATTTCTTCAAAATTACTGCTTTTCCGCGATGAAAAGTGAGCAACAACTATTTTATTTCACATCACATTAATATTTACTAATTTATCATGCAGTTTTTGCAGAGGAATTGCATAAATTAAAAATTCGGAAAATCCGACCGAAAAATGGGCCAAAAAATACCGTTTTTGAAAATGACGTCACTGTGACGTCAGCAAAGCGGCAATCTTGGATTTTTTTACATTTTCTGGTAGAGCTTGACCCAGGGGTATAGTGTGGTAAGTTTCAGTTCCCTAGCTCAAGGGATAAGAAAAATAATTAGGGGGGCCATTTCGACCCCTCCCAGGCCTGGACAGGTCCTAAAAAGGCCAGGCCAGATAGGGTTAAACCTTTTTTCTCTTTTTCTCACATGAATAATTTAGTTCAACACGTTCATTATTGTTTAATACACATTGATACTTTCAAGCGTTAATAACCAATAATAAAAAGGTTAATCGATATCACTGTGAATAGTTATTCAGATTTAGCGTTTACTAAGTAAGTGTTGGTTGTATTCTAGTCCTGCAAACAGGCTGTTATTATTAACTGATATTTTGATTAACATCCAATATCAACATATGGCATTAAATCTAATATGTATAATTATCGGCATGCAGTTTAACCCTAACAGACCGGTCAACTGGCTAACCTTGGGTCACACGTGTATCAGTCTAACTATAAGCCACGCTCTAATCAAACAGGAAGGGATAGTTCGAAAGATTATTTTGATGACGTCATCATGACGTCACCTTCTCAGAAGGTAAATTTGTATGCGATTCGTTAACTAATATATTATCTAAAACAGTGATTCTGATATAATTGATCCTTGTGAAAATGTAGATACCGTACTACTGTTGTTGTATATCTTTCTGTCGCAATACTTGTACCAGTCGTACTAATCCGTATAATATTATAATCCCTATTTTAGTTGCATACGCTGTATGACAGGTGAAACATATCTCACCATCTCACACTTCTTTTACATGTTTGTTTTCCATTGAATGTAAGATTAATTTATTGTTAATCAATTCTTTTGCACGTTTTGAGTAATACCAAAATTAACGGATATGACACTGAAATATTGGGTTGATACATTTGACCCTAGTTTTTCACGTAGCGAAGTGAGAGCGGCCCATACAAGATAATACAAGATACAAGATACAGGAATTTTTATTTAACGTCGGATTACATGGGAAATAAATAACATTAACTATGAAGCTATTCTTCCGATAGGCATTTAAAACAGACATTTAAAAGAATATTACATATTAACTATTTAAATATGAAACAGAAACAGAAGAGTAAAACATGGTAAAACGTTTAGACATATACGAAAATAAAATTGACTTCGAAGATGAAAAAACTAGATATATATCAGAATATAAAATAACTTCAAAGATAAAAACTAATACAAATCACATACATTTATCGACAGGACGAGCAGCCGCAACTGTCGCCACTCCATGTGCGAAGCAGCCCTCGAAACTCACCGTAATACTCAGGTGGCTTAGGGTCATTTTTCAAAATTACCGTTACAGGCCGGATAAAAGCGCCATATTTTGCATGATGCTTCCTTAAGGGCTACTGATAATTTTCAGCCTAGGAGCCCTCTTGACTTCCCTATAGAATTCACGTAAAACACAAAAAATCCAAGTTGGCCGCCACAGATGATAAAATATCGATTTTCTTGCTCTCTGTGTCTTAGGAAGGCCAAATTGCCATCAAATTATGGCTTATTGAGGTGTTTGAATCCGATATGTTACAAATATACACATTACCTATAACTAATTATTACCATCAACTGAACCCTACTCAGAATCGGGGTATTTTGAGTCTATTAATTGCATTCTTGGGAAGATGGGGGGAGGGGTGTTCGCTACCTATCTATTTTCGTTACTCCCCGGGCTAGACGACTGAAACTTTCTATACTATATACTTTGGCCAATGTCTACCATAAAATGCTTTCAAAAAAATCAAGATGACCATCATGATGACATCACGGTGATGTCATCTGGTCGGAAGACATTTTTCCGCCGATGTTTTTTTCAAAGATTCTTCTCTTAAAATACCAGTGCGATGGAGAATGATTATTTAGGCTAAATAAATTAGTTTTATGCACTTGTGGGCAAGAAATGTAATAAATAATGGGCGGAAAACAATGACAAATGCTACTTTCTGAGGGCACCTCATTGCAACCATTTTGAATTTAACCATAATCTTTTCAGATGTAGACGACCGACCAAGGATGCCAAATGTAACTTTTGATGGCATTGTTTGTTAAAATGGGTACCCATGCTAAACTAGTTCTGTGTGCGGTAGGGTTAAAGGTGGAAGGGAATAATATACTATGGAATATTATATTGAGCTAATTTTGAGCCCATTTCCATAATTCTAGTGATTAACCATCATGCGTTAATTCCAAATGGCAATCATGTGGGGTTACCCGTCAGTCACGCCTCTACAGTTTGTTCATTAATATGCATTATTCTCTGATCATTGTGAAAATTTGTTAACATCAGTGGATCTCACATCAAAGTCTAACTCCTTACACCTATTTAGAATCTGTTTGCATAATTTTCAGCTCAAAATATGATGGTTTAATTCAAAATAGCGAACCTGGGGTATTCTGAAAATCACACTTTTTCATGTTGCTCGAGTAGTTCAAAGCATTATTCTTAGCTCACTGGGCAAATTTATCAAAACCGAGGGTTCTTCATGCATAGCCTGAAATCTTCTGTCCGTTTTGAATCTATTTACATATCCCTATGATCCATACTATTTGATGGTGAAATTCAGAATGGCGGTCATGGGGTCATCTGAAAATCAAACGTTTTATGTTGCTCGTATACATATACATGTAGTTCAAGCCATTATTCCTAGCTCATTGTCCAAATTATCGAAACCGAGAGATCTCTGACCATAGTGGAATATCTTGCACCCATTTCGAATCTATTTACCTATATATCTAAGATTAAGAATTGATGGTCAAATTCAAAATGGTGGTCATATAGGGTCATCTGAAATCACTTGTTTGTTTTCATGTTGCGCGTATAGTTCATTGCAATATTCTTAGCTCATTTTTCAAATGCATCAGAACCGGGAGATCTCGGAACATGGTCTGACATCTTACGCCCATATTAAAACTATTTACATATGCCTGAGATTTTATGGTGAAATTCAAAATGGCGGCCATTTGAAATCATACTTTTTCATGTTGCTCATATTGATCAAGGCATTATTCTTGATCTCACATCATAGCCAAATACCTTGTGTCCATTTTTAATCTAATTGCTTGTCTTCAGATTAAAAATGATGGTTAAATTCAAAATAGCGACTACAAGGAGCCATCCCGAAATGCCTGATTTTTTTCATGTTACTCGTATAATGCATGTTATTATTTTCAGACAAGGTACAAACAGAATAACACCATAGCTTATCGCATCTTTATTCTGTTGGCATAATCTTCAGCTGAGAATACAATTGTTAACTTCAAAATGATGACCACGTGGGTTCATATGGGATTCATATTGCTTGTATAATTCAAGGTATTGTGTTTACATGGAGTTGAGAGTAACAATTTCTCAAAACCAAGTCTATTCACAATACAGATCGATCTGTCTATTTATGGACCTAGTTTGGCTCTATTCTTATAATCATCATCTAGAAAAATAATTCAGGAATTCAAGATTGCAGACATAGGGTCATCCGAAACTCTTGCTCAATTTAGTCGATGCTACTCGTCAAATTCAAAGCGATTATTTTTAGCTCGAAGCAGATATTGCTACAACTGAGCTGTTTCACACTATAGTTGGTCATTTTACATTTTATGGTTAAAACGTCCAATGAAATGCCCCTTTTGTACTATTCTCTGTATGCGCATGCGCAGATAGACGGCATTTCCACTACATACCATTTGGACTGTATGACACATCATCTCACACGACCCATTAGGACCACGGATGGTCCACCTAGATCCCAAAAGGTGCATCCCACATCTGCCTATGCACCACACTTGCGCAGTCAGAATTTTCCAGCGAAATTCATCCAATAACCTTGGGACACCTCCATCGTACTCCACAGCACGAGACAGAAAAAATGTCCATGGGTGGGTTCCCAATGGGCCTATTTGGCTGGACATAGAAGCATATGTCGGGGACCCGCCATCTAGTACTTGAGATGAATCAGGGTATTTTCAACCTTTCCGCATTGCTGGTTCTACCCCGCCAGGGTCATGGGGATTCCCCTTCTCCATGGGATGTAGGTTGACTATCTGAGATCAAGCTCTCCGTATCAGTAGATAGACTCTCAGCAGTCTCTGTTTCAGTATCAGTCGGTGGACTATCAGCAGTCTCGAAGTCTATTGCTATGTATGGGGATTTTCCTTCTCTCGCTGGCTAGAGAGGTTATAACATATATGGTTAGAACATTGCCGTGGCAAGATAGGATTGACCAATCGGTCAATTACCCTCCGCATATTCCCGGAGATGACCGAACATTCCCAAAGATTCACAGTAATTCAAGCGGATCGACAGCTTCATTCACATTGACTGGGGACTTATCAACCGGTGCCGGAAGTGACTGCATCACCACCGGAAGTGATCTTTAATCCGGACGTGACCTGGGAACGAAAGTGACCTTTGACCCGGAAGTGACCTTTGATCCGCAAATGACATCAGCTTCGGCCACATGATGTCATCAGCCTCAGCCTCAGAGCGCGGGAATTTCACCTTTATATACTACTCCAATATCCCGAAATTCGTCCTCCAGCGGTAAAAAGTAAATGCAATTATGATAGTGTATTGGAAGCATTGCTATGCATGCCCAAAACCAGGTTAAATGGCCCCAGAACATTTACTTTGGAACTATGAGGCCTTGTCGTGTCTGCTATAATAGAAGATTTTATCATATATGTCGGCCATCTTGGATTTTGGAAATCCCGAAAAATTCAGGAGGGCTCCTAGGCTAAAATTGAATAATAAGCATAAAGGAAGCTACTTGCCAAATTTGGTGCTTTTATCCGCTCTGTAACGGTAATTTCGCTAAGCCACCCGACTATAAGAAGTTACACCTCTCATATGATTGGGAAGGCTGCTCCACACATGTGCGGCGGCGAAGCGGAAACTCCTCCTGCCAAAGGACTTCGTCCGAATTTTTGGAACCTCTAACATATTTGTATATCTAAAACTATAATCAGATTTCTTAACTTTGATAAGATCATCTAAAAACCTGGGTGCTGAGCCATTTACGATTTTAAAAACCTCAGACGTCAGGGCGCGGAGTCTGCCAATATGTAACGATGGTACCTTGGCTCGAAGAAGTAGATCTTTATATGAGCATTCATAATTGTTAAAAGAAATCGAAGGGCTCTCTCTTGGATTTTCTCGAGTTTGCAGGAGCTGGACTTGTTACAGAAGTGCCAGGTTAGTGGGCAATAATTAAAATTAGACAAAATAAAAGAATGATATATGACTCATCTCCCACAGCGCCGCTATTACATAGCTTACACAGCCTATTTTCTCTTGCAATATTTTCATATCTGCCTGTCTCAATGGGCAGTCTATGATTAACCGTACGGAATTTACAAAACGTTATATAATCGCGCTGTGACAGCTGAAATAATTCTCGCGACTGAAGTCAACTTTAAATATACTGTACAAATAACATTTAGGACTTCCAACGACCATTGCTCTCCATTCCTGCATATACCGGTCTTGTAGTCTCAATTTGACAGCATTTACTAGCCATGTAGTATTGAAATTATGCTGGTCGTGCCATATATTCGACATACCGCAACCATCTAAGATGTTTCGTACATTAATGATCCATGGGGAGGAATATATACCCTTCTCATGCAAAGTATAAATCAGTTTGTACATTTTATGGCTTAGTTTTGTTTCCTTAATATTCACAAGTTTACACCAAAATTTTTAAATTCTACACTTAATTGTAATGCTCAGGGGGTATTTTGCAATCTCCCCATAGACCATACATGACGTAGTGGATTGTTTCAAGATTAGTACATGTATATGCTTACAAAATGTTAAATGAACCTTCTCAATCAAATAAAGCTTGTTATGCTCCCAGATTTCACAGTTATACAATAGAATTGGGGCAACTAGTACATCAAATAACCCCAGCTGAATATCAATAGGCAGTTTTAATGTCCTGCCTTTACCAATTAGGCTGAACATTGCTCTCTGTCCTTGTTCAGCTAAAGTGTTAATACAAAGTGAGGAATTTCCATTAAATGCAAAAATAACTCCTATATATCTGAAATGATCCACTATGTTCAAGGTTTCTCCTTTATAATTAAATTCAGCATTATAACCTTTAACTCTTCTCTTATGAAATATAACAACCTTTGTTTTTTGGACATCAACTTCTAATTTCCAGCGTTCACAGTACGTAGCAAAATCATTCAGTGCCTTTTGTAAACCCTCCTTGGTTTCAGAAATAATATACTGTGTCATCAGCGTACATAAGTAGCATAATTTCAACATAAAATCAATATTGACACCAGAAGCCTCACAACATCGTTACATGGCATATTTACATTGTTAACAGTCAAGGATTTGATAGCCTCGTTACACTTTTTACCAGGGCAGATGGCCGGAAATTTCTCAGGATTTGCTTCCATCTGATTATGAGCGAACCATTTGGTTAAAATAGTGCTGTTCTCCTTAAGACTTTTTATCAATTCCACGAGGTTTACATGTGAAAAAGATAGGGTATTATCATCTGCATAATTATACAGTTTGGACCGTGACAGAAAGTTAAAAATGCCATTGATAAAAACATTGAATAATAAGGGTATGGACCCCTGGGGAACTCCTTTGTGTGTATGTCTTCCCAGGAGCTGAAGTTTGAGCCCAGTTTGACTCTCTGCTTACGGTCACTGAGATAATTCCATAGCAGACTAACAGCATTTTCGGATGCCCGTACTTATAAGTGTAAAATATGTAGACTCACACCGTTCTAAGGTGTAAGGCTAAACACAGACGATAGTAGTAGAGAATGCGCATTAATGCGTATATTGACATTTGGCCTCTGAGACGTCAGTTTCGTTACCGGAAGTGACTTCTTGCTCTGCGCATGCACACAAAGTGCACCGGAATCACCATTGCGCGGGAACCAAGGTGACTTCCGGTCACGTGTCTGTGACGCCAATAGGTCAAAGATCAATATGCGAGCTAATACGCTTTGTCTACTATCCCTGGACGGTGGAAGAGTCTGTGTGAGGCTACTGTCACGAAAACAACCCTATGTCTGTACAAAGTGAGACTTTTGAATGGACTACCCTGCGCGACATTTTGTCTGAAACAAACACAGCAACTAGTGCGCATGCACGCGATGTCGTCTCGAGGCAAAGGTTATATATATTCGAAGTCCACAGTGCGCATGCCCTTGATAATTTCAAAATATTGGTGCTATATTTCGTCGGGTAATGTGTGTGCCTGTTCGGATACTCGGAGCTCCACACGTCACGCAGTGAATCCATCCGCCCAACTCTCCTGCCTCGCTCCCCGCACGGAATATATACTATTTCCCATCCTCCATGTTTCATCAAGTGTGCTGCTCTAAATCGCACAAAAAAGTCTTTTGCTTGCCCGGCAAGATATTCTCCATGCTCAAAGCATTTTGAAAGTAAAGCAAATCGGTATAAAACTACCTGACAAGATGTCCTAGTGACGTCATCGATCCAGCCAATCATACCACACCCTCTCACCTCCAATCAACATCACACCCGCTCTACCTAAATAATCTCCATATCAACAAATGAAACACGGATACTCTTCCCCAGGGTGGCTCATTAATCCCCAGGTGATAGTTGTCCGTAGGACACTCGTATCTGCTTAACATTGTCTGTAGAACATTCTTCCCCAGCTTGGGATATCCGCCTCTATGTATAAGACCGTGTACCGCAGCACACCCGCATACCGACAAGAAGTCATATGATCTCACAGACATACCTACTGACTGCATATTTCTGAAAACATCACAAGAGCCAACAATGATCCCTGTGATGGTTTGTATCCCAGCCACTGTTTTATTTTAGACGTTCAATCAAATCACGTTCAGCAATCAGCTACCGCCTGCTCAACGTTGAGCAACGACACGCTCAGCTGACAGCATATACGAGCGAGACGGTAGGCCTACATATATATGAAGTGGGCGGCATGTGTGCGATAGGCGAGTCTCGGGTGTGATTTCTCTCAAATTGAAACAAAATTTGAAGAGATTTCCGATAGATTTTTCAAAGAGCTGAAGATACCATGTGCATCAGAAAATATTTTGTTTTTACCACCGGACTTGTACGAAATTGCTATTGACGCATTATGAGCTAGAAAAATATAGTGGTTAGGGGTAGAATGAGCTAAATTTCCACTGGCTTCTATAATTAGCATTATGAGCTACAGCTATTATTCAAATTAATTTTGAAGGAACTAAGCAGTTCAGAAAAAAATAACCAAAAAGCTAGTATATTGAAGAAACTGACTAGACTTGTACGAAATTGACAACACAGAATAACTTGGTTAAGAGAGGAATGGGTTGCCTGTAGACTTACAGCATATCTCAACATATATGTTATAGGCGGTAGGTACATTGGAGATTTCTTTACTTAGCTAAATTTAATCAAGCGTTTTATCAGATCGAAATAACAGTGTATATGAGGCCTCCCTATGCATAGTGTTAAACATCTACTAACCGGGAATGAGGCAGATAAAGTTAGGATCTGTATGACCGTCTTTCTTTTGTATGGACAATTATAGTTCATGTCGCATGTCAAGTTTTGTTTTTCATAGACATGCATCGGTTTTATATTTGCGAATGTTCGGACAGTTCCTATTAACCAGCTCACAACATACCTATTCTTGATCGGCGAGGAAGATGTTTTAGTCATGTGGTCCAGGGGTCCAACTTCTATAAGCTCGTTTTTTAGTATAGTTCCAACTTGAATTGTTATTAACATTTGCGTAATTGGCAACATTTCTAAAATAACTGATCCAAAACTATGCACTCACAGGAGGCCTTAAATCGATCTGGATAGGTCTGGATTCAGTAGCAATCATGAAGATACGGAGCACATGTGTGAATATGTGAGATAGCGCTTAGATCGGCAATACCTTCAGCGAGAATGCAAATCTGTAAGCCTCCATTTTTTTACACTAAAAGAATTCCGCGTCAATACTTGAAATACCTTCATACTTGAAATACCTTCTTTCTTACGAAAGTTAGCATGATTGACAAGTGTTAAAACAGCGCGTTGGTTTCTTTCTGCAACAGAGAATCGGCCAATTATGACATCATGAGATTATGAAATCACGTAATATCCTTATCGCTGACCAGTATTCTAGTCCGAATTACTTTCTAAGCCGTTTTCTAGAGCATGATGTATATCAGTCACCCCTTAGATTGTGTTATTTCCCTTGGCCACCAAGAAAATGTAAAACGCATGACGTTCCAACAGACACTACCTCAGAGTTAAACGGAACGAGACACAAGGTACGAAATGTAGCGGAAGAGATCTTGCCCGCTTCGGTCGTATATTGCTGTTGGTATATTATATTTATCACGGCATTTTTAGAAACTTTCAAAACGGATACGTTTGATGATATAATCACGTTTGACAAGTTTCTATGACGTTGGTTGAAATCTCCACATTTTGCACACGATGTAGCAAAGTTACCGGGCGAGATAGGTATACATCGCGTGCGGGGATTATTACTACCCAGGAAGTGGTAGTAAATTACTTATAAAACAATTGCAATCGTCTCTCTTGTCGTAGAGTCGACGTGAGAGAAAGCCTGGTAGATATTGTAAAGTTACAGGTCCAAATATGATACTCCATCTGGACCATCAGTAATTTTCTTCAAGTCCAGTGAAAGGTGGGGGGGGGTATATATTCTTCACAGCATCGCTAATATTTAGATTGCCCAGTGCTTGGGGATCGTCTATATAGCGTTTAGTGAATGAAAAAGATATGTATACGCTGTTGGTATATGTTGTTTCCGAATTTCACATACATACTGTTAATGAGAAATTCGTCAGACACCGGACTGGCGACCGATATAATGGGTTTAGATTTGCTGATAGTGTCATTGACAAGCAGTTTTTCCCGAAGGAGTAATGGCTTTGGTAACGTTTTGCCAGACAATACCATGGACTTTTGAGTGCGCATGAGAACATTTCACTCTCTCGCTCACCAATATGTGTGAATGGCAAACTTAAAACTGTAAGAAAATGTAGATCATTTCAGACAGTCAGATAATGCATATGTTGCGCACTTAATCTCATTCAATATGTCTGCAATATTTCATTTATTCCAAATAAATATCTGAATGCCTATAGGAGTAAGAATGAATGTGTGACACGCCAAATACAATAGGCAATCCTAATCCCAAAATACCTTCACATCCGCATCACAACACCTGATTGGTACGACCAAATTGTAGTTCTGATTAGCCGAATGGTCGGCTAATTTGATGAGCTTTGCTTTCGGTCGGGCATTCCCAGTTGCAGGTTTAGAGGAAATTGATTTAATTGAACACTATAAACAAATGTATTACAGTATCAGTACTTTACAAGCTGATACTGCCATATGAGAGAGGGTATGTATACGATATAGTATCTACAAGAAATATGCTGTTAGTCTCTGGAACTCGAGAAGTTGACCATACTGTTGCAGTAAAATTTTACCGCAAGAACATGCTCAATTTGTGCAAAAAATTGGGGGCGATGTTGACTAAGTGTAAGTGTTAATATAATATACTAAATATATAAGTGATAATATGCAACCATTTCACTCAATGTTAACGTCAAATCATTTCACTCAATGTTAACGTCAAAGTGTTGCAAGAATTTAGAAATTCAACCGACCACTTCTTCGCCCTGTACGATCATGAGTTGAAACCAAAACCTAGGTTGATGGTCGTATACATTGTTCAACATATGTGGAAGGGGGGATCCACACTTCAAGCTTTGGATCAGTTTGGATTTTCCGGTTACAGTCATATTTCT
This sequence comes from Hanleya hanleyi, assembly GCA_036873755.1. NCBI lineage: Eukaryota > Metazoa > Mollusca > Polyplacophora > Lepidopleurida > Hanleyidae > Hanleya > Hanleya hanleyi. The sequence goes on along the minus strand of JAVTVY010054485.1, from coordinate 16,391 downwards.
GGCATCAGAAAATCACAAAGACCATTTGTGTTTCTATACGTGAACAGTAGAACACTATCACACGTGAAGATAAGATCACATATCTGACGTGATCATATGAACACATTGCGAAGACAAGCGGTACCGAGCAGTGTTGTTTGCGTCGTAGTTATTAGTTCATATAATGATATGAAAATGCTTTATTTTCTCTTCCTGTAGTGCATCGTGTACTGGAGCAGCATTTGTACCAGAATGAACAGTCGAAAAACGTTAACATGTCAGTCCAATCTCGAAGCTGAACAACTGATCACTGATGCTTAGCCTATCGATTTGTCAGATTACTTGAGCAAAGATTTTAAAGAATAAGGCTGATTTTTCCACGGTCCAGCTGATGAAATTTATATGACATATACAGAAATTTAAGATTTAGTAGCTAAATAGCTTGGGTCACGTATTGAAGGCGTAGTAGCTGATGCTCTGAGAGAATACATAAATCGTCTCCAAGCTGTGGAATTTTAACCGTTAGCAGAGGGACCCATGTGTGAGATTAGATGGACCCATGTGCGAGATCAGATCGGACATGGGTCAGCGGTATCGTTTTCATCTTTAGCTAACTGTAGTCATCACCTCCTATGACCCCTTCCTACTACAGCGGTGTGAAGTGGGTTTGCTATTGGATATTGGACATTGGACATTCATATTTCACAGGTTCGGTTTACAAAGGTTAAATATTCAAAAATATTCAGTGGATATTCATTTGATATTCATTTGATATTCGTTTGATATTCGTTTGATATTGGATATTCAATGGATATTCGACATATGAAATGCCGATTCGTCTCATATTATGTAGATGGGTATAATTAATGAACTTTTCGTCTAAACTAAGCCGCGCGCCGCTCCAATTTTACTCTGTTTAGGAAGGCCACGAACGTAGCTACACCATACCCTTAATTTCAGAGCGGCGCGCGACTTCGTGTTTTTATGTGCTATTTCGAAATATTAAAAAATATGAAAAAAATATATTATGAAAAGGGGTATAATTAATGAACTTTTCGTCTAAACTAAGCCGCGCGCCGCTCCAATTTTACTCTGTTTAGAAAGACCACGAAGGTAGCTACACCATACCCTAATTTCAGAGCGGCGCGCGGCTTCGTTTTTTTTATATGCTATTTCGAAAGATTAAAAAATATGAAAAAATATATGATGAAGAAGGGTATAATTAATGAACTTTTCGTCTAAACTAAACCGTGCGGCGCTCCAATACTCTGTTTTGAAAGCCACGAACGTAGCTACACCATGCCCTTAATTTCAGAACGGCGCACGGCTTCGTTTTTTTATATCTTATTTCCAAATATTAAAAAATATGAAAAAAATATATTATGAAAAGGGGTATAATTAATGAACTTTTCGTCTAAACTAAGCCGCGCGCTGCTCCAATTGTACTCTGTTTAGAAAGACCACGAAGGTAGCTACACCATACCCTTAATTTCAGATCGGCGCGCGGCTTCGTTTTTTATATATCTTATTTCGAAAGATTAAAAAATATGAAAAAATATATCATGAAGAGGGGTATAATTAATGAACTTTTCGTCTGAACTAAGCCGCGCGCCGCTCCAATTTTACTCTGTTTAGAAAGACCACGTACGTAGCTACACCATACCCTTAATTTCAGAGCGGCGCGCGGCTTCGTTTTTTTATGTGCTATTTCGAAATATTAAAAAATATGAAAAAATATATTATGAAAAGGGGTACAATTAATGAACTTTTCGTCTAAACTAAGCCGCGCGCCGCCCCAATTTTACTCTGTTTAGAGAGACCACGTACGTAGCTACACCATAGCCTTAATTTCAGAGCGGCGCGCGGCTTCGTTTTTTTTATATCTTATTTCGAAAGATTAAAAAATATGAAAAAATATATCATGAAGCGGGGTATAATTATTGAACTTTTCGTCTAAACTAAGCCGCGCGCCGCTCCAATATTACTCTGTTTAAAAAGACCACGAAGGTAGCTACACCATACCCTTAATTTCAGAGCGGCGCGCGGCTTCGTTTTTTTTATATGCTATTTCGAAATATTAAAAAATATGAAAAAAATATATTATGAAAATGGGTACAATTAATGAACTTTTCGTCTAAACTAAGCCGCGCGCCGCCCCAATTTTACTCTGTTTAGAGAGACCACGTACGTAGCTACACCATACCCTTAATTTTAGAGCGGTGCGCGGCCTCGTTTTTTTTATATCTTATTTCGAAAGATTAAAAAATATGAAAAAATATATCATGAAGATGTGTATAATTATTGAACTTTTCGTCTAAACTATGCCGCGCGCCGCTCCAATTTTACTCTGTTTTGAAAGACCACGAACGTAGATACACCATGCCTTTAATTTCAGAGCGGCGCGCGGCTTCGTTTTTTTATGTGCTATTTCGAAATATTAAAAAATATGAAAAAAATATATTATGAAAAGGGGTATAATTAACAACTTTTCGTCTAAACTAAGCCGCGCGCCGCTCCAATTTTACTCTGTTTAGAAAGACCACGAAGGTAGCTACACCATACCCTTAATTTCAGAGCGGCGCGCGGCTTCGTTTTTTTTTTATATGGTATTTCGAAAGATTAAAAAATATGAAAAAAATATATGATGAAGAAGGGTATAATTAATGAACTTTTCCTCTAAACTAAGCCGCGCGCCGCTCCAATTTTACTCTGTTTAGAAAGACCACGAAGGTAGCTACACCATGCCCTTAATTTCAGAGCGGCGCGCAGCTTCGTTTTTTTTATATGCTATTTCGAAAGATTAAAAAATATGAAAAAAATATATGATGAAGAAAGGTATAATTAATGAACTTTTCGTCTAAACTAAACCGCGCGCCGCTCCAATTTTACTCTGTGTTGAAAGACCACAAACGTAGCTACACCATGCCTTTAATTTCAGATCGACGCGCGGCTTCGTTTTTTTTTATATCTTATTTCGAAAGATTAAAAAATATGTAAAAATATATCATGAAGAGGGGTATAATTATTGAACTTTTCGTCTAAACTAAGCCGCGCGCCGCTCCAATTTTACTCCGTTTTGAAAGACCACGAACGTAGATACACCATGCCTTTAATTTCAGAGCGGCGCGCGGCTTCGTTTTTCTATATCTTATTTCGAAAGATTAAAAAATATGAAAAAAATATATCATGAAGGGGGGTATAATTAATGAACTTTTCATCTAAACTAAGCCGCGCGCCGCTCCAATTTTACTCTGATTATAAAGGCCACGAACGTAGCTACACCATACCCTTAATTTTAGTGCGGCGCGCGGATTCGTTTTTTTATTTGTTATTTCGAAGGATTAAAAAATATGAAAAAATATATCATGAAGAGGGGTATAATTAATGAACTTTTCGTCTAAACTATGCCGCGCGCCGCTCCAATTTTACTCTGTTTTGAAAGACCACGAACGTAGATACACCATACCTTTAATTTCAGAGCGGCGCGCGGCTTCGTTTTTTTTATATCTTATTTCGAAAGATTAAAAAATATGAAAAAATATATCATGAAGAGGGTATAATTAATGAACTTTTCGTCTAAACTAAGCCGCGCGCCGCTCCAATTTTACTCTGTTTTGAAAGACCACGAACGTAGCTACACCATACCCTTAATTTCAGAGCGGCGCGCGGCTTCGTTTTTTTTATATGCTATTTCGAAATATTAAAAAATATGAAAAAAATATATGATGAAGAAGGGTATAATTAATGAACTTTTCGTCTAAACTAAGCCGCGCGCCGCTCCAATTTTACTCTGTTTAGAAAGACCACGAAGGTAGCATTCCACACTGATTTTTCGCCGGTCCGTTCCCAATCATACAATCAAAATTTTTCAATGAAATCTGGTGTCGTAGGCTGGAACCGTACACCATACCCTTAATTTCAGAGCGGCGCGCGCCTTAGTTTTTTTTATATGCTATTTCGAAATATTGAAAAATATGAAAAAAATATATTATGAAAAGGGGTACAATTAATGAACTTTTCGTCTAAACTATGCCGCGCGCCGCTCCCATTTTACTCTGTTTTGAAAGACCCCGTACGTAGCTACACTATGCACTTAAATTCAGAGCGGCGCGCGGCTTCGTTTTTTTTTATATGCTATTTCGAAAGATTAAAAAATATGAAAAAAATATATCATGAAAATCGGTATAATTAATGAACTTTTCGTCTAAACTAAGCCGCGTGCCGCTCCAATTTTACTCTGTTTTGAAAGACCACGTGCGTAGCTACACAATGCCCTTAAATTCAGAGCGGCGCGCGGCTTCGTTTTTTTATATGCTATTTCGATACATTAAAAAATATGAAAAAATATATCATGAAAAGGGGTATAATTAATGAACTTTTCGTCTAAACTATGCCGCGCCGCTCCCATTTTACTCTGCTTTGAAAGACCACGTACGTAGCTACGCCATACCCTTATCTCAGAGCGGCGCCCGGCTTCGTTTTTTTTATATGTTATTTCGAAGGATTAAAAAATATGAAAAAATATATCATGAAGAGGGGTATAATTGATGAACTTTTCGTCTAAACTAAGCCGCGCGCCGCTCCCATTTTACTCTGTTTTGAAAGACCACGTACGCGCGCCGCTCCCATTTTACTCTGTTTGAAAGACCACGTACGTAGCTACACCATACCCTTAATTTTAGAGCGACGCGCGGTTTCGTTTTTTTATATGTTGTTTCGAAAGATTAAAAAATATGAAAAAAATATATCATAAAAAGGGGTATAATTAATGAAATTTTCGTCTAAACTGAGCCGCGCGCCGCTCCCATTTTACTCTGTTTTGAAAGACCACATACATAACTACACCATACCCTTAATTTCAGAGCGGCGCGCGCGGCTTCGTTTTTTTTATATGCTATTTCGAAAGATTAAAAAATATGAAAAAAATATATCATGAAAAATGGTGTAATTAATGATCTTTCTCTCTAAACTAAGCCGCGCGCCCCTCCGATTTTAATCTGATCTGAAAGATCATGTACGTAGCTACACCATACCCTTAATTTCAGAGCGGCGCGCGGCTTCGTTTTTTTTATATGTTATTTCGAAAGATAAAAAAATATGAAAAAAATATATCATGAGAAGGGGTATAAATAATGAGCTTTTCGTCTAAACTATATATAGCCGCGCGTCGCTCCAATTTTACTCTGTGTTGAAAGACCACGTACGTAGCTACACCATACCCTTAAATTCAGAGCGGCGCGCGGCTTCGTTTTTTTTATATGCTGTTTCGAAAGATTAAAAAATATGAAAAAAAATATATCATGAAAACGGGTATAATTAATGAACTTTTCGTCTAAACTAAGCCGCGCGCCGCTCCAATTTTACTCTGTTTTGAAAGACCGCGAATGTAGCTACACCATGCCTTTAATTTCAGAGCGGCGCGCGGCTTCGTTTTTTTATATCTTATTTCGAAAGATTAAAAAATATGAAAAAATATATCATGAAGAGGGGTATAATTATTGAACTTTTCGTCTAAACTAAGCCGCGCGCCGCTCCAATTTTACTCTGTTTTGAAAGACCACGAACGTAGACACACCATGCCTTTAATTTCAGAGCGGCGCGCGGCCTCGTTTTTTTATATCTTATTTCCAAAGTTTAAAAAATATGAAAAAATATATCATGAAGAGGGGTATAATTAATGAACTTTTCATCTAAACTAAGCCGCGCGCTGCTCCAATTTTACTCTGTTTACAAAGGCCACGAACGTAGCTACACCATACCCTTAATTTCAGAGCGGCGCGCTGCTTCGTTTTTTTATATGCTATTTCGAAATATTAAAAAATATGAAAAAAATATATGATGAAGAAGGGTATAATTAATGAACTTTTCGTCTAAACTAAGCCGCGCGCCGCTCCAATTTTACTCTGTTTAGAAAGACCACGAAGGTAGCATTCCACACTGATTTTTCGCCGGTCCGTTCCCAATCATACAATCAAAACTTTTCAATGAAATCTGGTGTCGTAGGCTGGAACCGTACACCATACCCTTAATTTCAGAGCGGCGCGCGCCTTAGTTTTTTTTATATGCTATTTCGAAATATTGAAAAATATGAAAAAAATATATTATGAAAAGGGGTACAATTAATGAACTTTTCGTCTAAACTATGCCGCGCGCCGCTCCCATTTTACTCTGTTTTGAAAGACCCCGTACGTAGCTACACTATGCACTTAAATTATTTCATAGCGGCGCGCGGCTTCGTTTTTTTTATGTGTTATTTCGAAGGGTTAAAAAATATGAAAAAATATATCATGAAAAGGGGTATAATTGATGAACTTTTCGTCTAAACTAAGCCGCGCGCCGCTCCCATTTTACTCTGTTTTGAAAGACCACGTACGCGCGCCGCTCCCATTTTACTCTGTTTTGAAAGACCACGTACGTAGCTACACCATACCCTTAATTTTAGAGCGACGCGCGGTTTCGTGTTTTTATATGTTGTTTCGAAAGATTAAAAAATATGAAAAAAATATATCATGAAAAGGGGTATAATTAATGAACTTTTCGTCTAAACTGAGCCGCGCGCCGCTCCCATTTTACTCTGTTTTGAAAGACCACATACATAGCTACACCAAACCCTTAAGTTCAGAGCGGTGCGCGCGGCTTCGTTTTTTTTATATGCTATTTCGAAAGATTAAAAAATATGAAAAAAATATATCATGAAAAATGGTATAATTAATGATCTTTTTCTCTAAACTAAGCCGCGCGCCCCTCCGATTTTAATCTGATCTGAAAGATCATGTACGTAGCTACACCATACCCTTAATTTCAGAGCGGCGCGCGGCTTCGTTTTTTTTATATGTTATTTCGAAAGATAAAAAAATATGGAAAAAATATATCATGAGAAGGGGTATAAATAATGAGCTTTTCGTCTAAACTATATATAGCCGCGCGCCGCCCCAATTTTACTCTGTTTTGAAAGACCACGTACGTAGCTACACCATACCCTTAAATTCAGAGCGGCGCGCGGCTTCGTTTTTTTTATATGCTATTTCGAAAGATTAAAAAATATGAAAAAAATATATCATGAAAACGGGTATAATTAATGAACTTTTCGTCTAAACTAAGCCGCGCGCTGCTCCCATTTTACTCTGTTTTGAAAGACAACGTACGTAGCTACACCATGCCCTTAATTTCAGAGCGACGCGCGGCTTTGTTTTTTTTATATGCTATTTTCGAAAGATTAAAAAATATGAAAAAATATATCATGAAAAGGAGTCCCGGAGCGAATCGGTGAAATTTTTGGGAAAAGTCACCGAGGTCTGTATATAGGCCCATAGGCTGGCCATGGGCATTCTCATGGCATCAGATTGTATATCCCCTATTGTCGTATATATCTTGTTTACTGACGGTTTGGAGGTTACAAACTCTGACGTTGGGAGAATGGCCATGGGGGGTATAGGTCCAACCTGGGAAATTCACACACGTTCATTGTGATATGGGTTGCTTGGATTTGTTTTTCACGTCTCGTCATTTAGAACACGATGAGAAGGGTCTTGGAGCGCAACGGTGAAATTTTTGGAAAAGTACCATATAGCCCATATAGTCCCTTACACTCAAAATAAAATTCCGTTTACTCGAACGGAAAAAATCCGTCCCCAGGGAATCAAGGGAATATTCCGTTATTGTAACGGATTCCTATTTTTTAACGGATTCAACGGATTTTATTATCCGTTAAATTTAACGGAAAAGTCCGTCCCCAGGGAATCGAGGGAATATTCCGTTATTGTAACGGATTCTTATTTTTTAACGGATTGAACGTTGGGCCCTTGCTGGTAACCGGAAATTTATTAAATTTTATCCCATGCAATCTGGGTTTATATTGAGTGGACTTTTACACGTAACTCTAACGTCCGAGTTAAGAGAAAAATCCTCTCAGTATATAGATCATCGGAATCGTTCGTAATATCCAATGTTTAATGATTTTAACTCAAACCGCATTGATATTGACTGCGCTGATTAACTCTCATGTGGTTTTTAATTCAGTGCTTTCTCTTTGTCGAGGAAGAAATTAAAAAAATTAAAATTCTATCGATCGGACAGAGTCGGACATGTTTGGCATATAATTCCGATATTGCTCATTAATCGCAAACGTAATTATACATGCAGATAAATTTTAAAATTACAATTTCCTGCTCATAAAAGTAAAACAAATGAGTAGGCTCATTCAAGTTAGATAACTCTTGGTGCGGTGATGCCCACGACGGCCCGGTGTGGTTAGGTTAATGTGGAGATGCCTACACAGCCCAATTCAGAATGTGGGCTTCCCAGTACTTAACCCACTTGGGGCCAGTGTAGGGTTGCCCATGCCCCCACAGCCCGCGACATGCCCACGTTTGCCCAGGTAGGACCAATGATTACTTGCTGACTGGGATATTCCGTTGATGTAACGGATGAGTCCGTCAGTGCAATACAACAACGGAAGATTCCCTTACTATAACGTACTATTTCCGTTTATATAACGGATTAATCCGTTAAAACTACCTAACGGATAGCAATACGTTAAATTTTAACGGATTATTATTTTGAGTATGGGGGTATAGGTTCAACCTGGAAAATTCACACACGTTCATTGTGATATGGGTTATTTGGTCTTCTGTTTCACGTCTCGTCATTTAGAACATGATGGGAAGGGTCCCGGAGCGAAACGGTGAAATTTTTGGAAAAAGTTCACCGAGGCCTGGGTAGGCCCATAGGCCTATACTGCATGGCTATGGAGGTATAGGTCCATACGGGGTGAACGTTTTGCGATCTAGGTGAGCCGCTAATGGTACTATGGTGTCGTATGAGGTCTTATTTTGAAGCTCTCGTGGAGTTTGTAATGTATCGACTCATGGTTCGTCCGTGGTGGGTTGTGACGTCACTTCCGGGTTTCGCTAAACTACCTTCAAACACAGAAGAGTTCCAATTTTTCCCTTACATGTAGGATCCGGATGTTCAACATCCGGGTTTTTTCCCGGCCCGGCCCGGCCCGCCCCGGCCGCACCTCGCGGGGTCACTCCGGCTGCAGCGCGCGCGCGCGGGGGTGATCTAATGTCGCAGCGCGCGCGGGTTGTCCGGAAGTGCGTGGGTAAATCGGCAGCGCGCGCGCATAAAGACCCTCATACATACCCCAATGCAGGCGCAGATGCCCGGATGATAGACACGGACGTCGTCGAGAAAAACACATGCAACACGTCACATACAGTCGCCCCCTCAATACCCTCATATATACCCGGATGACGGACGTTACCGAGAAGACACGGACTTTACCGAAAAGACACGGGCTTTACCGAAAAGACACGGCCGTACCCGAAAAGACACGGACGTACCCGAAAAGACACGGACGTACCCGAAAAGACACGAAGGTGAACGACATTGTGGAAAAACCCCTATGATGTTCACAGGTTACGCCCGATTCACGCATAATAAAAGGATTGATCTGTAATCTGTGTTGTTGTTGCTCTCTTTTTTGCACTAACCCATCAGAATAGTACGTATCACGGACTACACCCGTAGAATTACATCTAGGCGCGCATGTGTGACATGGTCTATAAAACACGTCCCTCTGGATCCCACACCTTCATTTCTACGGTTGCAGAGCCACGACGGACACACAGCCCTATGCGACTCGCATTTTACAGCATGCCACCGTGGTTAATTCAGTCACGGGTTACCGAGCAGTGGGCCGGTCCATGTTTGCAGAGGGCGACGACAACAAGGGGCGACGCCAGATCCTGAAAGAGTTCACAGAAGCGGTCCTCGACAGAGTGCACTCGATGGAGAGGTGTGCCATCACTCACCACTATTGGACTATGACAGCCATCCTTGATGCTCGGGCTATGGGCCACGAGCGCTCACGCCGGAACCAGCGACGGCTGGTTGGCCTAGTCATGGTCTGTGCCCTATTGACCCTGGCGCTGTGGCATTGAGGGTCAGACACAGTGTGCGTCATTCAACGATCGTCATTGGGTCAACCATGTCACCAGTTCTACGAGCCATCCTTTCCCTTACACCCCGGGTGGGGTTACACGTCTATGAAGATAAAGTCACCCTCGTGGAAGACCGTGGAGGTGTTTGCTGGTCGCCCGCTGAGACCGTATCGAATACGGTTACGCTACACCGTGACGGCTGGACCAAATTTAAAAGGGGTGTTGAGCGGCGAACTCGACGGACACCTCATCCACATAGACAATGCCATCTACGTATACCGTGGACCCTTCTTCCCACGCCTGGGCCGCTACCAAGACCCTACACGAGGCTTCACCCTAGATCCCGATCTGTGGACAGCCTCCGAGAAAGTGGTGCCTATCGTGGACCAGCTGTTTACACCGGACGAGCGGTCATCAGACGAGAAGGAGTGGGCTCGTGCCCTGAGAGAAGCGGCGGCAGAACCAGAACCAGACGACGATGCCATTGATTACCCGGCTAGACTCAATCAGCCCAGTGACATGACCACCCGATCCTTTGAGCTCACGGGGTTCTCCCTATAAATACGAGACACAGTCAAATCTGGTACCATTCACGTAGTGACCATGACGAAGCATATAATACTGGCGTATCTCAGCTTGACCCCAGAGGTCTTCCTGCACGTGTATGCGGATACGGTCGATATCATGGAGGAGGTGGGAGACATCTGTGATGCGGACCCTATACAACCGTGCCCGGCTCACATTCGTCTGTCCCGAGAGGGCTGGACCAAATTCAAACGGGTGTTGTCAGGTGAACTGGACGGCGATCTCATCCACTTGTGTCACGATGTCTACATCCGACGCGGTCCCTTCTTTGCTCAATTGGCTTGGCTAGATCGGGGTACAGTCCATTTTACCCTTCACCCTGATCTATGGTATGCATTGGAAGATGCCGTGGTAGATGTGGTTCAAGTGCTTTTCAAGCGGTCATCAGACGAGTTGGACTGGTCATTTACCATGGACATTGTGGAAGCCAATGAAGAAAATCAGAAAGAAACTCCGGCCCAAGATATACCCGTTATAAATAAACGACAGAGCCAGGATCCACCATCATTTGTCACCATGAAGCGCTGGAAGAAGGTGTTGGATAACTTATACTACATTCCCGACAGTCCGGCGGCCTATAGTGCATTGGCGGCTCTCTATCGAGCGGCCAAACCCCAGGGGATACAACGTGCCCAAGTCCGAGATTAGTTAAGAAAACAAGACACCTATACCTTATATCGATCTGTCCGTCGCCATTTTCTACGGAACCGGGTCATCGTGGGAGGACTAGATGCCCAATGGCAAGCGGATTTGGTCGATATGAGCGCCTTTGCCAAACACAACGATGGGAATCGGTATATCTTGACGTACATCGATATCCTATCCAAGTATGCGTGGGTGGTACCCATCCGGACGAAAACGGGGGCGAATCTCATAGCGGCGTTCAAAGACATCTTCAAGACCGGCCGCAAACCTTTGTATTTGCAAACCGACGAAGGCACGGAATTCCTCAACAGACCGTTCCAACAGTTTCTGAAAGCCCAGAAGGTGTTTTCCTTCTATACGTACAACGAGACCAAGGCTTCCGTGGTGGAAAGGTTCAACAGGACATTCAAAGGCCGCATGTATAAATATTTCACCTATAAGAATACAAGGCGGTACATCGATGTTCTCCCGAAACTTGTGACTGGTTACAATCGAGCCTATCATCGGAGTATAGAGACAGCCCCCATTACCGTGACCCAACACAATGAAGCCCAATTCCGGCGTGTATGGTACCCCAGGCCATCGTAGCGAACGCCGAAGGCGGTGTACAAGTTCGGGGACCCTGTACGGTTCAGTAAATTCAAAGGTCAATTTGAGAAAAGTTATTTGCCCAACTGGAGCGATGAGCACTTCCTGATTAAACGGTGCCTACCCCGACAGCAGCGAGTCTATGAACTGGAAGATCTTCAAGGTGAACCGTTGCTAGGGACGTTTTACGAGATGGAATTACAGCCTGTCGTAAAAACACAGCAATTACAACACATATAAGGGAAGTGGGAAGAGGTGCCGACATACTGACTGCGTCACATGACTTCACAGAATAGTCTTCTGGTAAACCTATTCTAAAGCACATACCAAGAATCTAACGATTCATGATATGTATTGTATCTCAGGTACGCTTTTATTGTACCTGTTCATGTGGCAACTTGGTTGATATGATCACACGGCCCCTAGCACCGGCATAAGCGGTATTAGATACAAATCTAGAGAGCTATGATGGAAATGCTCTGACTGGTAATTGGTGAGCTGTTTCGCTGTGACAACTCGTCCATTGGAGATTGGTGAGCTGTATCATCGTCTCTACTACACGGTGGAGCAGATTTTGAAAACGGAACGTCGACGTGGCAAACTGTTTCATTTCGTCAAATGACAAGGCTGGTCTAGTTCCTTCAATTCCTGGGTGGCTGTCAACCAGGTGAAACGACTATAACGCCAGACAGCACTACCGTCATCCTTCATTCCACGTTCGACCACGGTGCTATGGACAAACAGCAGCTGCCTCTGAACACAGCGTCTCCCAAAACGCGCAAAGCGCAAGTGGGCTTTGTAGTGATAGTGCTAACCCTGTTGAGTCACCACCACCACACCCCGTGTACAAGCCACAACGAGCTCCACTCCAAGCTCCACATCTACATCAAGTACACCCACTACGTCTGAAAACCCACCGGATTTCATCCCTCACACTGAACAGACAACGACGACCGACGTTATACCCACCAACATCATCACTCACAGTGAACAGACAACGACGACCGACGTTTTACCCACCACCACCACCGCCACCACTCCCGTTCACTCGTACGAAATTTACAAGAGCGGGTTACCACGACAGCGCATACAGCTCGAACCATGGACCCTCGGTGGCAGCATCCCTTCACTTGCGTCATCGCAGGACCGACGGGTTCCGGCAAAACGCACTTCGTCCGGAAGCTCCTTCAACACGCCGACGGCATGATTACCCCACCCATTGCCCGAGTCGTGTGGTGTTACGGAGAATGGCAGGCAGCGTATGCAGCAATGCCCCACATCACGTTCGTGGAAGGCCTACCCAACCTGGCCGATTTGGAACCCGACACCTTGGTGGTTCTGGATGATCTCATGGCGCAGACGGATGCGCGGGTCACCCAACTCTTTACCAAAGGCAGCCACCATCGACGGTTCAGCATCATCTACATTGTGCAGAATCTGTTCAGTAAAAACAAAGAACATCAGAACATCAGTTTAACCCTATCTGGCCTGGGCGATTTGGGGTTTTTCGCAGCCTTGGGGGGGCCGACCACCTTCGACTACGGACCGGCATCTTTCCCGGAGAGGCCCACCACGTGTACATGCAAAGATAATGTAAACACACCCACAGTGGCTCCCCCAGCTGGAGTGTGTGTTTGATGATGGGGATAATAAAAAGAATGAATACCACAGCATGGGTGACTTTGTCTCTGTTCTCTGAGGTAGATAAAAAGGGCAGAGTTGTGGGTTCTGGCATTAGTTGTACATGATGCCTGCGCGAGTACGGAAGCACGCTCTCACGCTCCGTGTATTGAAGACGGCCCCACCCGAGTTGGTCCGAACCATTGTACGCGGTGCGGACCCTGACCTTGTACGCTGTCTGTGTGAGATAGGGTACAACCTGTTAAAAGGCAACGTACCACTGACTCCGGCTCAGAAGACCAAGTTGACCAAGCATAAGACAGGTCTCCGAACTTTAGTCCAGAAGCGAGTCTCTCAAACACAAAAAAAAAGGTGTTACAGAAAGGCGGCTTTCTCGGGGCCATCTTAGCACCGTTGGCCGCTTCCGTGTTGGGTCCAGTATTGGGTGGCAATGAACCACACGAAAAAAATGGTCCTCGTCGAACCACGGTTTCTTCAAAACCTCCAATCGCCCTACCCTGTCCCACCTACGATGAAGACCATAAACACCCTCGATGGAGAGATGCAACAGATCTTACAGGGACCGGGGTTAAGCGACAGTGAGAAAGTACAACGGTACAATGAGACGCTTCAACGGTACATGACGTTCATGGACCAATACAAAACCCTCTCTACCCCACCACCACCCCCACCACCACCACGTGAAACACCGCCGACATCAGCACCGCTCGAGCAGCCGCCATTACCAGGGGTAACATCCACAGCCCCACAGAGGGTGGAAGACGAAGTGCTGAAGAGTGTACCTGCATCGTTCAAGAAACAAGCTGGCCTGGTATTACAACGGATGAAACAGAATCCTAACATGACTTGGAATGATAAAGGCGAACTACTGTTACAGAATCAGGTGGTCCCGGGGACCCACATGAAGGATTTAGTGAATGACCTGATGCGTCAACACAGGTCGCACACGGATCCTAAAGGATGGGAGGTCTTCGCTCAAGGCTTGAAAGATATGCATGTACCACAGGAATTGGTGGGGAACCCCCACCGCTGGGCCTTTATGCAGCGTGACTCACCGAGTCGTGCACCACGACAGACCCCACAACCTTGGGAAGCCGAGTGGGAACCGAAGTCACCCCCCAAAACACCACCACAACGGGCACCTTCTTTTCAGGCCTTTAAAAAGCCACCCTCGATCAAGACACCCCACATCTCCAGAGGATTATGGGTGGAGCATCTCCCGCTCTCCAGCATCAACGAAACAGGGCCCATCGAGTTCACCATCAGTAATGCGGATACGGCCTATGTGGATTTAGCCCATACATACTCGTATGTGAAAGCCAAGGTGGTCAATGGGGATGGTTACAGAATCATCCAAGCTGCAACGGTGGGCCCGACGAATCTGTGGCTGCACTCGATGTTTCAACAGGTGGATATTTTTCTCAGCGACAAACTCATCAGCGACCCAACCAACACGTATCCCTATCGAGCCTACATCGAGACACTGTTGTCGTATGGCCGAGAGGCTAAAAAATCTCAGCTGACAGCCGCTTTATTCTACCAGGACACACCCGAGCACATGGACACGGACACGATGGACAATGTGGGATATAACAAACGGAAGGCTTTCACTGCGAACGGTGCCTCGGTGGATCTCATGGGTCGACTACACGCAGACATGTTCATGCAAGACCGGTACCTCTTGAACAAGATCCCCATCAAAATCCGACTGATACGGGCGCCTCCGACCTTCGCCTTGATGGCCACTAACGTAGATGGGCATGCAGCTGACTATAAGATTGTTATCCAAGACGCAGTCCTGTATGTCCGAAAAGTGAAACCGAATCCAGCCGTTCAATTGGGGCACATGAAAGCCTTGGAAACAAAACCAGCCCAGTACCCTATCCGACGTGTACAAACCAAAGTGTTCTCTGTGCCTGCTGGAAATATGGGCGCCAACAAAGAAAACCTGTTCCTGAGGGAACTACCCAAGCGATTGATCCTGGCCTGTGTGGAAAATACCAGTTTCAGCGGAGCCTACCCAGAGAATCCGTTTGATTTTAAACATTTCGGCATCAATTTTGTGGCCCTGCATGTGGATGGACAACAGGTCCCAGCTACGGCCTTAACACCGAACTTTGGGCGCAGGAATTTCATTCGAGCCTATCAGAGCCTGTTTACAGCCACCGGTCAAATCAACCAGGACGAAGGGAATTTGATCAGTCGGGAGGACTACGCGAACGGATACACGTTGTTCTGTTTCGATCTGACCCCACCTTAGAGAACGACCATCAGCTGGCCCTGGCCAAGCAAGGCAATTTACGGTTGGAAATCCACTTTGCACGAGCCCTGGGGACCACCGTCAATGTGATCTGCTACGCCGAGTTTGACAACATCATTCAAGTGGACAAGGCGCGCAACGTCCTGTGTGACTTTTCCACCTAACATGGATACAGACCAGATAACCACCGTGCTGGAGAATGACCCAGGGACACGTATGTTCTATCAAGGGGTGTTCGCCCGAGATGTGTTCCCATTAGACCGTGTGTATCCTGCTGCATACGTTCTCAACACGGACCCGATGGATCGGCCCGGTGAACATTGGGTGGCAACTTGGATGATATGACCACACGGCCCCTAGCACCGGCATAAGCGGTATTAGATACAAATCTAGAGAGCTATGATGGAAATGCTCTGACAACTCGTATACTGGTAATTGGTGAGCTCTTTCGCTATGACAACTCGTACATTGGAGATTGGTGAGCTGTATCATCGTCTCTACTACACGGTGGAGGAGATTTTGAAAACGGAACGTCGACGTGGCAAACTGTTTCATTTCGTCAAATGACAAGGCTGGTCCAGTTCCTTCAATTCCTGGGTGGCTGTCAACCAGGTGAAACGACTATAACGCCAGATACCACTACCGTCATTCTTCATTCCACGTTCGACCACGGTGCTATGGACAAACAGCAGCTGCCTCTGAACACAGCGTCTCCCAAAACGCGCAAAGCGCAAGTGGGCTTTGTGGTG
>JAVTVY010054484.1:0-30625 GCA_036873755.1 Hanleya hanleyi | reverse complement strand
CCCCTAATTATTTTTCTTACCCCTTGAGCTAGCGGGCTGAAACTTACCACTCTATACCCTTGGGCCAAGCTCTACTGGAAAATATAAACAAATCCAAGATGGCCGCATTTATGCAATTTCTCCGGAAAAAACTGCTGATAAGTTAGTATTGTGATGTGAAGTAAAATAGTTTTTGCTCACTTTTTGTCGCGGAAAAGCAGAACAAAAATGACAAAAACATCACTTGGCCGCCATCTTGAATTTACCCATGATCCTCTACTCGGGGGGTTGTGCATGTAGGATCAAAATGACCCCAATATGATAAACTAGTGTTAGCTCTCCAATTTTTGTTGTTCGGGATATACCGCAGAAAGTTTGGTAGGGGGGCCATTTTGCCCCCCTCCCCCAGGCCTGGTAGGGTTAATAAGTCAGCAATCCGTAAGTAATCAACACAACACACCAAAAACATGTACATACATTGAAATTTATACAACAAATCGATTTTTCTCAAATAACCTAAAATACATTCTACTCTTACTCGACAAAAAAGATCCCATAAAGTTGCTGCTTGATATCTCTTGCAATCTTAAAATCCATACGTGGCATGGAATACACCTTGGTGCCGATTCCTTTTTTAGTTCATGTTCGTAAGTTAATCGTGTATGGCCGATTCTGCATCGTCTGATCATGGCTTGATGGAACAGTTTTTTTGAAAATCATGAAGTTTGTTATTATCGACAGCATCCCATATTTTGAAAATATGGATGTTAGAATTCTCCGAAAGTATTTTGGGGAAAGAATATTCATTATACAGGCCAGATATGTCAGCTTGTCAGATAGTCATGTAAACCAATGAATCAAGTGCAGTGACTGTGTCCTCAGCAAACATGTCTTTGAAATGTTAATGAGTGGCAGGTTGCCTCTAACAAACTGGACTGATTGAAACTCTTGTCTGGGGTTTGAGAGATTGAGGTATTTGCATAACAACTGAGACCCGGATTCTAGGTGACCTGCATCTACAAACCCAGTGTCTTCATTTCTTCAATGTTTTTCAAACATCTCATTCTGCTTTTGAAGAATATTTGCATATGAACTATGCTTTAGCCTGGCAAGAGCTTGGAACACTGTCTTGAACTGAATATTGAGACTTTCTCCAACACAAGCACCATGGCATGAGCACAAAGGCTCGGAAATTCTATTTGAACAGTCCAGGAGTTTTATCATCACGAGTGCCAAATACTATTATATTTATATTGTCTATGGTGAATAGAAGTAAACAGATTTTCTAAATTTCCAATATTCATCATATCTTTGATGTTTGGATGTTTTGCAACGTTTTAATAATGCATTTTCTTGCCAAGTTATACAACTTCGACATGGGTGAGAAATTTTGTGTAAATATATTATATTATTAGTGCTATAAATGGTAAAACAAGACTTGTCAATGTGAGGTTTCAAGTATGTATGCCATAACAAAGGTCATAATAAATTAGTATCCTATCAACGCTCTCCAATAACTGAACATTACTACTGAACTACTACTACTGAACAAAACATTCCCTCCCCATGTCCATAATCATAAGATTATTTTTATTTTATATATTTATAATTGCATTCCTCGAATCAACTCCGAGTCGAATTCTTGAGTAGAATATATCTTAGTATGCATGCCGTTGATAGATTATCTTCAATTGGAAATGAAAATTCCACACACTAATACATGTACGAAGAGATCATGGTTAATTATGTCGGGGGAACAAAAGAAACATCTAAGACGGCCGCTTACATGACGTCACAGTGACGTCGACGTCACAGTGACGTCATTTTCACAAATGGCATTTTTGTTTTTTTTATATTTATAACGGCATTATTCGAATCAACTCCGAGTCGATTTCTTGAGAAGAATATATCTTAGTATGCATGACGTTGGTAGATTCTCTTCAATTCGAAATGAAAATTGCACACATCCAGGGATACAAGTTTTTTCCCCATGTCTGTTCCATGCTTCCGCACAATTCCTTCTGCAACAAGTTCTATTGGTCGATTATCTCGTGTGCAGGGCTTAATAATTATCTCGTTCGCACGACTCAACAATTGTCATGCGCACGACATAACAGTTATCTCGTGTTCACGACTTATCAATTATCTCGTGCGCACGACTTAGCGATTATCACGGGCTCACGACTTAACAATTATCCCGTGCTCACAACTTAACAATTATTTCGTGCTCACGACTTAACAATTATCTCGTGCTCTCGTGCTGAAGTTTTGCCACTTGAATCGTCGTCGTTGACAGGAAATTCAAAAATGGCGACAAACTCAGCAACAAAGAGCACATCAGAGGACTCCAGTTACCGGCTGGAAAACTTAAAGGCGCTAGATAGCAAGTTGTCCTGTAAACTAGATAAGATTAAAGAAACTCTACAACCAATTTGTTCGGATATGGGGCATACAAAGTCCAGAGTTGCTGATGTCGAAACCGGGTGTCCGACAATGCAAAAGGTATTGAGGGACTTCAAGTGTCACAAAGAGAGCAAGATCTGCTCAACAAAATTACGGAATTGGAAAAATAGTCATATCGGAAAGATCTGCACGACCGAAAGGTAAATCAGCTTATCTACGGGATTCCTTATGACGAAAAGTCTGAGGTATCTGCTACGGACACCGAAGAAATATTCCGGCGATTTCTTGTAGATGATTTAAACTTAAACAGCGAAATCCCAAAGCAAATGCCATTCCTTGTGGTTCATCGGCTGGGGGCACCCCGACATCACTCTGCTGTAGGTGCTGAGGAAACAAAAGCCCCACCGGGATAATTGTGACATTTCAAAAGATGGCTGACAGAGATTTGGTACTCAAAAACAGCATTGAGCTGGCCGGCACGAAGGAATCTGTAAGAACTGATTTACCTGTTCCACTGAAAATCAAGGGGAGGGAATGGCAGCCACCACCTTCACACTAAGGAAAAACAGAGGACTCCAAACCAGAATACGGGTGGTGGATGTCGAAGTTTTACTTGAGGCGAGGTACTGGTACTCTACTTGGTCTCCATACAATGAGTAAACGATTTAGAAGATTAGATGATTTACTTATACAGGTGTGTTTTCATCTGACACTAGAATTTCTATTACTATAATTCTCAGCAACTATGACTCTATGCACATATGGAATTTCAAAACATGTGACAACATAGTGAATGAAAGTTAATCTGTCTATACTTTCCTACCTCTAATAGGACCAAGAACCTGAGTAGTATTGTTAGGTGAAAAAAGGTCATATTTTGCCGGGGGAGGTAACTCTTGCATCCGACAGGGGGCGCCACCAGCTCAAGGCATGTACTGACATGTTATGGATTGCATCATCCTTGGCTGGATGCCAACATCCGGGTTCCGCTCAAGGCATGTACTGACATGTTCTGGATTGCATCAGCCTTGGCTGGATGCCAACATCCGGGTTCCGTTGGCAGGCATCCAATTGGCTGGCTGTCAATTGGCTCAGTGCCAAGTTTTTCGCTATAAAAGGGGTTCATTTTGCAGTTCGGTACCAACATTTTCACTGACCATCCGAAGCTATCAACCTCACCACTGCCAGCCTGATCGACTTTCCTGCCCGCCTGCCTGCCTGACCACTGCCTGCCTAACCGACTTTCCTGCCCGCATGCCTACCTGACCACTGCCTGCCTCACCGACTTTCCTGCCCGCCTGCCTACCTGACCACTGCCTGCCTAACGGACCTCCCTGCCTACCTGATCACTGCCTGTCTGTAATCATCTGCCTGATCAGTATCATTGACCAGTATCACTGAGTAACACCAATCAACGCCTTACACGTATGTAATATATATATTTTAATAATATCTATGCTAGGAAATACCCCCCCCCCCTCCGGAATTTTTTCTTTCAGCTTAGGTCTTTAGGAGAACGTGTCACAGTTATAACATCACAGTTATTTCCCTATATTATGGAAACTTTTAGCGGCCAATCTTAGTATCTATAGGTAGGCATTTATATTTGGCAGAATTGTCTCGTGAAACTCAAACATCCTCTACATGGATCAGCTGTTTTTATGTCAACAAACACCTCTATTTTTAGATTGCTACAATGTATCACATTTTAGCGGGTGATTTCATTCGCGCGATTGCATGGACGTGCACTTTTGGACCATTTATAAATGCAAATTTCACGTATTTTCTCAAGCAGCTTATGAAATATAAAGCTCGAGTTACAACCTACCAGAACTATAGAATTTAGTGCTGACGTAGCAACATTGTACGTTATAATTTTCCATAGTCAGTCCGGGATATTTTTCCAGCAAGTTGACAAGGAACACGGAATGGGACACCGTACATTTGTTCTACGTTACACATTCCCGCTACATCATGAAATAACCGCACAACATATGCCTACG
The DNA here is from genome assembly GCA_036873755.1 of Hanleya hanleyi. Taxonomy (NCBI): domain Eukaryota; kingdom Metazoa; phylum Mollusca; class Polyplacophora; order Lepidopleurida; family Hanleyidae; genus Hanleya; species Hanleya hanleyi. Next base: position 26,240 of record JAVTVY010054484.1, on the reverse strand, counting down.
ATCTTACTATTCATAGAGTTTGTCGCTAGAGTTTGTCGCTCAAAATCACTCGTTGACTTTATCAACAAGAATTTTACAAGTCTATACTGCCTTGCGCCTGGATCACGCCATACGAACACAACTGGCAGACGACATGATCCAACAATTCACTAAACAGACAAGATCTCTTTTACCCGTACGTCTCAACTTATCTCAAAGTGTTCACAATACATTCTAGAATAATATGATGCACGAAATTAAGGTTTACATTACCTGTAAATAGATACAAACGGCAATTTATTATCACTATATACAGCCGGTTGGAACAGCGTAATTTAGCTAAAATGATGACGTCACACAATTGTCTATTAAAACATGCACCAGCAAGCGTGTTGCGAACACGGACTTGTGTTGAACCCACGAATATCTTAACCCACGAATATCTTACTATTCAGTTATCTCGGGCGTTTACCCTCCCTATTTATCAACTAGATGGAACATAATATATTTATCTTATAACAGTTTACAAATCTCCATATGCCCCCCCCCCCCAAACAAATTTACAAAATGAAATCAGTTTCCTGGTATGGTCAAGGGGAGACCAATCCGACTTTGACACCAGCCGACGTCAGATTGGTGTCCCCTTCAGTATATAATGTTGTGGGTGATGTAGTTCGAAACACTCGCAACACGAACTCAGAAGATGACGCACAAATTCGACGAGCCACAATGGTAGTGTTTGTTCGATTAATAAAATAAACTTATTTTATCGTCAACTTTAGCGATACCATATGTGTTCAAATAATATAAACATATCCTATCGTTTACTAAAGTTTCAACCACCATGTACACGGTGGATATCCAAACAGATCTCTACCAGTGCAAACGATCTCTACCCGTAATGAAATTATCTCAACCGGTGCGTGAAGCGAGAAATTGTTAGATTTTGGAGAGGAGCATGCCCGGTCAAGGCAAAATAATCAGCCAAGCACCGAAAAGGTCTGTAAACCACATAGCACAGCGTACCCATGTGAGTATCTAGATTTATAGCACGTGCAAGCTAAAGCCTGATGTATTTTCGTTATTTTTTAATTTGGGACACAGGATTGCCATGTCGATTAGGAGAATCGACTCCATCATCAAAGAATGGTCTATTTTAGGGCATATCTGACTGTACACCATCTGTGTTTGTCCCTTTAATTATGGCTTATTGTTCAAGTAACTAAAATAATTAAGCCTCAAAGTCGTCCTGTTTGATTGGGAGAAGAATTTCAATCAAAATCACTATTCATTTTACAACGATCTCTACCATGAGTTTGTGATATGCATGTTTTTCTGTGCTGAAGTTGACAACGATCTCTATCGGCGCTTACAGTGTTGGGATAGGCTTACTCTGGGGGATTTATACGCTGAAACCAATGAGTCTACAAGGGAAATCAAGCCCGGGACAAAATCATATTATCATGTTAGGGCGATCCCGCTAAAATGAGGGTAAAAGAGGTCGTTTGTTAAAAAGTAACTTGCTATTTATCTAAATTAATAGGCCAAATATCGGTCACGCTACTGAAACAACATTGACTGGTTCTTAAAATGGGAAATTAATTAAAGGACAAGAAACAATAGATAGATTAATGCGCCTGAAGTTTTGGAGCATTGATGACGAAGGAATCAAAGTTATTGAATAAAAACGCCCCTTTTTTCCTCCATTTTATAGAGCAAGATCGCTCAAACATGGTAATATGATTTTGTCTTTATTGATTTTCATATATATTTATTGATAAGGGTCTCCCTAACATGGTTACGTTGGCGGAAAAGAACAATGTGCTATCAACACGCTGATGCGAAAAAAAAAAGAGATGGGACGATAAGGCGGAAGTTTGGCCTATACGTGGTGCGGTTGAAATCGAAAAAATAAACTGACTCCATTTAGGTCATTTTTTTTCAGGAAATAGTACATGCTACGAATTCCAATTTCATGTCATAACTATACGTAATCATAAAGCGATCGATGTAGAACTTTCACAAATTGTATATTGGTCACTGGACAACGTTTCCATTCTCAGAAAGTGTTAAATTGAAATTGTTGTATTTAACACTATAAATGTCCGAGAATTGACAAAAAGCGTTGAAAAAAAAAAAGTTTTATATCCGGCATTATATTGCAGTATGATGAGCAATACAACACTATACAAGTGTTAAATTCAGCCTAGTAAAGTGTAGTATAATGTTAGACACATTTCATCTTTCCGATGAGAGATGTTGTCAGGGGAGTTAATGACCTCGCGAAAACTATGGAGATAGAAACTCTTGAAGCTTTTTACATAAAAAAGTGGATCGACGACCCACACAATTATTCGATGATAAAAAGATCGCATGTCGGGAAACAGTGTTAAAAATATCAGCATAGCTCACATGACGGTTTCTGAGTTTGGAGATTGTTTCGTAATCTTAAAATGCAATTTTCAACACCATACATTTGGATTAAATGTAAATTCAGATAAAATTTATTATCGACTTTCCGTTGTGTTTATGATCCAATAAAAACAATGCACGCGGATATATCTGTAGGCCTATGCCTCGAATTCCTTGCCTTGCTGCGCAGAAAATGTATTTTCCATGATTTTGGCAAAAATACGTGTGACGTCATGATATTCGCGGGTATATCATACAGAAAAATCTAGATCTAAGACCATTTCATTTATTTAAGTTGTTCTTCTGATCAACACCTCCGCTACTCACACCACAAAATCTAGGGTTGGTCACTGGACAACGTTTCCATTCTCAGAAAGTGTTAAATTGAAATTGTTGTATTTAACACTATAAATGTCCGAGAATTGACAAAAAGCGTTGAAAAAAAAATAAATTTATATCCGGCATTATATTGCAGAATGATGAGCAATACAACACTATACAAGTGTTAAATTCAGCCTAGTAAAGTGTAGTATAATGTTAGATATTTTTTCAACACTTTCTGAGAGTGTTACAAATATAACAACTTATATGATGGTGTAACTCCTCAGACATTAATAATGTTAAATAAAACGCTTCCACTTTAAGAGTGTTGAGATCATCTTCATTATATCAAGCCAATTTCTTCGTTCTCACTTCGAACCTAAGACCGAACTGCCTCAATCATCTTTCGTGCGTGCGTGTGCGACTTGGCATCAGACAAATCCGCACAATACATCTCTGGTTCTACTAGGCCTGTTCATACGACTTGATATGTAGATTTTTGTCCAACACTTTCCATGCACCGAACCTGTAGAGATAGTTGTCAGGAATTGGTAGAGATCTTTGTAATTCTAATTTCCAAAAAGTACATTGAGCACACATATTTTCACATAAACTTGCTTATTTTTACCCGTATATGTGAAATTTGACTGGAATTTGACAATATTTCGTTATAAAGTAGCCCCTTTCTATCAGGATTTCAATTCAAGACATTAAAGACCGGGAAATTTCATCACATTCTCAATATTGAATCGTCGATGGGGCGATCGGTGTCCCTGATTATGAAATAATCAGAGGACACACGTTTGAAACAAGAGCGAAATATATTTCCTCGTACATTTAGGCGTACGCTGCGCTATATCATTCCGAGTATTACTCAGGTCTTCCTGGCAAAATAAGCTCAAATTGGTACATACCACTATTCGTAAACCCGTAATATTAGCTGGTGGAGATCGTTGTGCAGATGGTAGAGATCTTTTGCACTGGTAGAGATTTGTTTGGATACCTACCGTGATGTATATATAGCAGTTCAAATAATGAAATAATTAATAATATTCCTACGAAGTAGGCTACAGATCGCAAATTGTCCGGTAATGAGTGAGTCAGTCAGTCCATCCGAATCCTTTCGTCGGCAAAATAAGGAGAACCGTTGACATTATAACCTTGATTTTTGGCATGAACGAGCATTAGGGCATTGTTACCAGCTAGTTCTGATCTGAAATAATTCTGATTAAAATTAGATTTATAATTAACACTTCAGTATATTGTTATAGATCATACGGAGAAAAGTCCGATCATTTAAGCGAGGGAAACATGACACCATGGAATTTGGGAACAGCCCTGGCATGCCTGGTGCTCTCTCGCTGTTGAATTCAACCGCAAGATCTGAGGACAGCGACCTCAATACAGCTGAGCGAACTATTTATAGACGGAGGCTGGTGAAACCCAGTATTAATGCGTTTAACTCCGAGTCTATTCAACTGCTTGATGTACCAGGGCCGGATCACTAAATGACCAGAACATTCACCAATATACTTTCATTTTTTGTGGCACGAACACATCGATGTAGATATATAAATACCCAGAATATAATCTTGCTCAATCTCACAAAATGCATGTTATAAAGAGAACCTATGGCTGTTATGGAAGGTTGTACATGTACCATATTATGATGAAACGTACCGTAGGGGAGGGTCACATCATATCTCAATGAAAATGCGATCGAGTCCTAATGCCTACTCTACTTCGTAGATCCTGTGACGTTAGTCACACTGCTCATGTAATATATTATAATAATATAATATAATAATTAATATATATTAATGAAATAATATTGTACTATTTGAAATTAATCATTTCTACTTTTACTTCTTTTTAATAAAAAATAATCATTTCTATTGCTGTAAATCCTTATACTAATTCAAATTTGAAAGAAACTTACAATGCGTATAACATACATTTTATACTGAAATCTCCCAAGAAAAAGTGGAGAGTGGACTAATATTGGTCAAATATTCTTTGCTCCCCATTTTTTATATCTAATGAATCTATCAGTATTGTAAGTATATTTTAATTGTTTAAATATGCTATGTATATGTGGAATTTGATTACAGGCTTTCATTTCATAAGTATAGTATTTTATATCTATGAGTAGATAATCTAATTGTTTATTATTTTGACCGACTAATCCCAATTTTACCTTCTCTGGAGTAAACTGTGTTTTTATTCCAGCATTTTTCAACCAATCTTCCACTTCTCTCCATACTGGTTTATTACTCTATATTCTCGGAATAGATGAATTACCATTTCTGTAACTCCTTGCAAAAGGTACATGTTTTACTGACACTAGCATCGAATCTATTGGCACTAATATTCGTTGTTAATATCCCATTAATAATTTTATAATGTAGCCACTTATATTTTTCCTCTTGATCAAACTTATTGACAAAATCAAATCATTAGTTACATCCGGGCACGCATTAGTAGTATAAAAGCGTATTTCGAGCCCTATTGACCTTATGGCGCAATGTGCAGAGGGGAGGTCACAGAGGTCATTTTAGTAGTATAAAAGCGCATTTCGAGCCCTATTGACCTTGCGCCTCCAAATTATATGAAATAAGTTAAAAATTCTTGATTCGGACAAAATCTGCTATATTTCAGGAGTGAACTGCCAGTATGAATCGTGATCATTCAAGATCGCCACTGAGACGAGACGACAATAATATGAGACCAGAACAAGATTTTCCAGGAGATCCCGCGGTGCCTGCCGATGATGCATTGCCACAACACCAGTCCGTGAGTGCCATATACCGGCGACATTGGAACACCATTCGCCATTGCTTTCACCGCCAACGGCCCATACTGGACTTGTACAATTTTCGACTGGTGGAGCTGATACATCTTCCGTCCTACGTGGAGCGTATTTTCAACGACCAAGCCACGTCGTTTCGGGTCAATATGACTTTTGGCTACATTCTTCGGCACAAGGAGACCAATCAACTACGCTATTTCTATCCGAGCAACAACAATCATGTATTTGACCAGCCCTTCATGGTAACGGATGCTATTTCCCTGGAGCCGGTGGTCGAGCAACTCACTACATTAGACCCGTTGGAGTGGGCCCGCCTGCAGCGACCGAACACGAAATGGTTGGTGGAAATGGTTACCAACGTCACATTCTATGTGACGAAATTACGGAATCATCCGATCGGTGCGCCCGTCATTCTCCCGCCTTGGCTGAGTCGACGAAACGGCATGTATGCGTTAACAACCGGAGCAAATGGACCCTACAAAGACCAGAAATGCTTGTTTCGCTGTTTGGCTGTACACTTGGACCAGTGTAATCCGAAGGCGTGTAACAGAGTGGCCAATGGCTATTGGAAACAGTATTTAGAGGAACAAGACATGGACGCGCGGCACTTCCGGGGTGTCCCCTTCAAACATTTGGATGTCGTCGAATCGCTCTTCAAGGTGAATATCTTTATCTATCGATTACTTCGGGAAGGCTCGGAGAACTCTGAATTTGTCGCTGAATTGGTGCATCGCTCTTCAGAACGGTACGCGTCCACGATGAAGGTGAACGTCTACGATGAAGGTGGAGTCAGTCACTTTTCCCTGATCCACAATATGAGCCTCTTCGCCCAATCTTTCAGCTGCACTCAATGCCAGCGGGTGTTCAAACAGTCCATCCACTTACACCGACACGAGAAAATCTGTACGAACGCTGTGAAACGGAAATTTCCTGGCGGTGTTTACCACAACACGCCTACTATCTTTGACGAACTAGCCGATGAAGGTCTTGTGGTGGCGGAAGAGTACCGGTATTTCCCCTACCGGGCATGCTATGACTTTGAAGCGATTTTGGAACCTATGGACACTACCTCAGCCAAAACGCAGTGGACACAGCGTCATATCCCGCTGAGTGTCAGCATTTCAACCAACGTGCCCGGCTATGACGCTGCCCCTGTATGTTTCGTATCGACCGGTGACCCACATGACCTGATTACGCGGATGATGGGGTATTTAGAGGCGGTGAGCGCACGTAGTACGGAGCTGTTGGTAGTCAAGTTCCGGGATGTTCTGGACGAACTCGATGATCGAATTCCCGAGCCTGGTGTATCGTTCAGTGACACCGAAGAAAGCGAGTCGGAGGAAGAGGAGAAAAGTGGCGAGGCCGAAAGAGAGATTCGTCCACAAGATGTACCCCTACCGAAAGTGTATGCGGAAAAACTGAAAGCCCGGTTCGTGCAGTACCTGACTCAGTTACCCGTGCTCGGGTTTAATTCTGGACGTTACGACCTCAACATGGTGAAGGAGTTTTTGTACCCTTATTTGGCACAGTCCGGTGAAGTCAAGAGTGTGATCAAAAAGATTAATAATCACATGGCGCTTACTACCACGTCACTGAATTTCCTGGATGTTCGGAATTATTTGGCGCCCAATTATAGTTATGCACAGTGGGTGAAGGCCTATGACTGTGAACAATCCAAAGGGAGGTTCCCGTACACTTACATGTCGACACTCGACCGCTTGGAGGAAACAGCGTTACCATCCCGGGATGCTTTTTTCGATGATTTAAAGCAAGAAGAATGTTCTGAAGACGTGTACCGGGAACTGCAACAGGTATGGAACGACCAACAGATGGAGACCTTGCGAGATTTTCTGGTATATTACAACAATCTGGATGTCGTTCCCTTCCTCGAAGCGGCCGAGAAAATGGCGCAACTGTTTCGCAACCAAATGCACGTCGACATATTCAAAGAATGTTTGAGTTTACCTGGCCTAGCTCTTCGGTATCTCTTTCAAGACTGTTCTACTTACTTCTCGCTCATTCAACAAAAAGACGAGGATATGCATGATTGTTTGCGAGATAACATTGTGGGCGGGCCAAGCCTCATATTTCACCGGTACCACGAGAAAGATGTGACGACCATTCGAGGTGGGAAAGTGTGCGACAAAATCATCGGCTTTGATGCGAATGCACTGTATTTGTGGGCCATTGCTCAACCCATGCCAAGCGGTCACTATACGCGGTGGTTAGCGGAAGGCCAGCATTTCAAACCACAACGGTCCCACAGACATATCGCCGACCAGTGGCTGGACTGGGAAGCCCATCGACGCGGCATTTCTATCCGCCATCAATCCAACGCCACAGAAAAGCGAGTAGGAGATCGCCGACTGCCTGTCGATGGGTTTGCCCTGGTGAATGGAACGCCTACAGTATTTCAGTTTTACGGGTGCTATTGGCACGGGCACGATTGCAAGTTCTCCCACGGTCGCTACAACGATCGCCGTGGGAAATCGGTGAAAGAGCTACAGGCGGAAGTAGTGGACAATGCTGATTATATTCAAGAGTTGGGGTATCATCTGATAGAAATGTGAGAATGCGAATTCCATACCATGTGCCAGGTCCTCCCCCACTTGCGCAATTTCCTGAAAGGGCACGAGTACCCGCTCAGTCGTCGTCGTATTCTCACCACGCCACAGATCCTTGAAGCCGTGCGTGCGGAGACCCTGTACGGGTTCATAGAATGTGACCTGCATGTCCCCGACGCCCTGAAGCCACAGTTTGCAGAGTGCCCACCCATTTTGAAAAACACGCTGGTGAGTCGAGCTGATATTGGAGACACCATGGGGGCCTACGCCGAGGAGCATGAAGTACTTCAACAACCGCGTCAGATGTTGATAGGCAGTATGTGGGCTGAAAAAATCTTACTGGGCACACCACTTCTGCGCTGGTACATGAGCCACGGTCTCGAGGTCACACGAGTCTATCAAGTCATGCAGTATGTACCCAATGCCTGTTTTCCGGCGTCGCTGACATCGTAACGACCGCTCGTCGACAAGGTGATAAGGATCCCAGTAAGGCCATTATCGCTGAGTCCTGGAAACTCGCGGGGAACAGTTTTTATGGCAAAACTGTAACGAATCAAGCCCGCCACGTCACCGTGAATATATGCACTACGAAACAAGCGCGAGCAAAAATCAACTCACCACTGTGTCGTTCGGTCGACGTCATCGATGATGATACCTACGAGGTTACCTCTGCCAAAAAGATCACGCACTACAACTTACCCCTCCAAATCGGGTGTATGGTGTACCAGATGGCCAAACTCCGGATGTTGGAGTTCCTCTATGACTTTATACACGTGTATTTCGACCAGAGCGATTGGCAGCTGATAGAAATGGACACAGATTCCACCTACATGGGTGTCTCTAATGCCGACTGGGAGTCACTCGTGAAACCGGAACTACGAGTCCAGTATGAAGCGGAATGGGATCAATGGCTGCCTCGACGCGACCATTACAACCACGATAAACGCACTCCAGGCCTATTCAAGTTGGAATGGAGTGGTGATGCCATGATAGCCCTCTCATCCAAAACATACTATTGTTACGGTGGAGACCAAAACAAGTTCAGCTGCAAGGGGGTCAATCGACGGGACCCCACCATTAACAAAACCCTCTACCTGGACGTACTTCAAAACCGCGTCAGTGCTAGTGGGACCAATCGAGGCTTTCGTGTGGCGGCTCATCAAATGCGTTCGTACGTCCAGCAGCGAGATGCTTTCACCTTCTTTTATCCGAAACGGCAAGTCCTTCCCGATGGGGTCAGTACGACGTACCTGGACTTGTGAACTGGTGACTGCTACATATATTGTTTCGATGACGTCAGTGAACTATATCCGGACTTGTGAATTTGTGAACAATGTATATACATAGATATTTGGACTCTAAGTGAACTCGAGTTACTCTATATCCACATAACACCAGTTCAATGAATTTGTCTAATTGTGAACTATACTTCATTCTTTTGAATATTTACTCTGTATGCATTACGTCAGTTCGATGAATTTGTCTGTGAACTGTTATACACTCCAATGTGACTTCGCATATTCTCTATATATACATACGTGTTCACCTTAATTTTTGTTTGCACCAGTCTTATATACTTGTACATACTTGTATATACATTCTTGTTCAACTTACTTGTTCACCTTAATAAAACATTCGAACTTCACTTGGGTTTTCACGAAGTTTTGTATTGAAGAACAACACCGCAAGGGAAAAAATCGTATTAACCATCCTCCGGGCAGGTTATATCAAGGCCTTAACGCCTATGTTGGTTTTCTGGGCATTGATAGGTTACATTTGATCCCATCCTAGGCCACTGATTGGCTACTCTGCTCAACCCATTCATGGACTGAATCCACACATGTCCCACTTGGGGCATTATGCTCACACAGAAAACACGCAAGACAGAGTTTTGAGATCTCATTTTTTTATTCAGTGAACAGCAACAACGTGAGAACAACCACGTGAAAAAACTGAAGCCCGGAACAGTTGGCTTTACGTGAACAAATTTAAGCCCAGAACGGGACTTGTACATTGAAATGAGCGGCAGCCCAGTCATATACGAGTACATCTCGGTCCTCGGCCTTGGGGTACTCGTCAAACATGTGGACGATCGTCTGCATGGAATGTCCCCGACATCGAGGGTACACCAGGGTACGGGTGCAGCACAAGTACACGCGCATGCCTGCGATGACGTCATTTCCGAGCGCCGCAAGCTCTGAGCTCCGAGAGCTCCGATCCAAGAGCTCTGCCACACGGGAGCTACCACCACCACCACCGGGCGGTGACGCCGGTGGTGGCGTTGGTGGCGTTGGTGGTGGCGTTGGTGGCGTTGGTGGCGGCGTTCTTGGTGGCGTTGGTGGTGATGTTGGTGTGTGTGTGTGTGTGTGTGTGTGGTAGTGTTATTGGTGTGTGGTGGTGTCTGTACATATAGAGATTAAGTTGTGTCCATCATCATTCCATATATATATATTGGATGCTGGGCTATAGGGTACAGGAATACGAGGTCCAGTTTTCGACACCAGTGAGAGTGAGTGAGTGAGTGAGTGAGTGAGTGAGTGAGAGTGCGTGAGTGAGTGAGTGAGGCGTCCCAACACCCATATTAACGCATGGACGCACTAACGACGGTGAGTGAGTGAGTGAGCGAGTGAGTGAGTGAGTGAGTGAGTGTGCGTGGTGAGTGAGTGAGTGAGTGAGTGAGAAAAGACTTCTTGAATTGTAAACATACCCAACGCGGCTCCCCCAGCTTGGGTATTTTATGATGGAGGGGAAAATAAACTATATCAAAAAACTTGTTGTTGTTGTTGTTCTCTCATCCTTGTTGTTGTTGTTGTTGTTGTTGTTGTTGTTGTTCTCATCTATCTACATCATGGCGTCAACGCGTTATGTTAGGGCGCACCGACGAACGTTGACGGGCGTCACTGCCTTGGAGCTCCGGTGCTCTTGGAACTCGGCGCTTCGGAGCTCTTGGAGCTCGGAGCTCCGGAGTTCTTGGAACTCGGAACTCTTGGGCTCTTGGAACTCGGCGCTCCGGAGCTCTTGGAGCTCCGGAGCTCATGGAACTCGGAGCTCCGGAGCTCTCCGAGTTCTCTTGTAGCAACGCCCGGTGGTGGCGTCGGAGCTCCGGAGCTCTTGGAACTCGGAGCTCGGGAGCTCTCGGAGCTCCGGAATTGAGATAGGGTTCATAAGTGTTTTCCCCTATTTTAGAAGTCCGCTTTCCGCTTTTTTCTGGAGAAAGTTTTACATGCATCCATCCCATTGACTTGATAGGCAGGTCGCAATAAGCCCGGGGACCGATATTAGCCCTTTTGTCTAGGGTTGATAGGTGTTTTCCTCTATTTTAGGGGTAAAGTCCGTATTCCGTTTTTATATTTTAGGGAAAAAATCCTAATTTTGCATGCACCTATCCATGACTGGATGCTCCTTCACGACTGCTTTACATTGATACCTCACTCAATTCCATCGGACCACTAGGGACCCACCCTAAAACGTCTATTTCCATACACTTTGTCTACTGCGCATGCGCAGAATGACGTCAGTTCCACGTCATACTAGTCCAGGCGGATGCCCCCTCACGTATCCTTTACAACAATACCTCACTCGACCTCATCGGATGACCAGGGGCCCAAATAGTCCCCAAAACGTCTATTTGCATACCCTTTTCTCACAATTCCCTGTCTGCGCATGCGCAGACTGTGGAACACGGACGACACACTAGTCCACGCAGATGCCCCCTCACATATGCTTCACATTGATACCTCATACGACTCCATCGGACCAATAGTGGCCCACCCAGACCCCAAAACGTCTGTGTCCATACCCTTTTCCCACAATTCCCTGTCTGCGCATGCGCAGAATGGTGACAACGCCCAAGCCACTAGTCCAGTCAGATACCCCTTTACGAATGCTTCACATTGATACCTCATACAACTCCATCGGCCCATTAGGGGCTCCTCTAGATCCCAAAACGTCTATTTCCTTACCCTTTTCCCACAATTCCCTGGCTGCGCATGCGCAGAATGGAGACAACGCCCGAGCCACTAGTTCAGTCAGATGCCCCTTCACATAAGCTTCACTTTGATACCTCACTCGACCCAATCGGACCATGAGTGGCTTCCCTAGCTCAAAAACGTCTATTTCCATACACTTGGTCCGCCGCGCATGCGCAGAATGACGCTAGTTCAACCCGACACCCAGCCCATCAGATGCCCCTTCACGAATGCTTGACATGGATACCTCACTCGTCCCAATCGGCCCATGAGTGGCTCCCCTAGCTCCAAAACGTCTATTTCCATACCCTTGGTCCACCGCGCATGCGCAGAATAACGCTATTTCAACCCCACACCCTGCGCATCAGATGCCCCCTGACCTAAGCTTCACAATGATACCTCATACGACCCCATCGGATATCCCATACCCCATACAAGCATTTTCCCGTATAGATTTAATATGCCAATGTTCGAATCAGGGGAGAAAACCATAACTATGACCAAAAATCACAAAAGTGCATCAAGAGTTAACTCCCCTTTGGAACTCTTCTGGGCTGGAGGTAGTTTGACCAAGTACCCCCTTCAAGTTTACCCGGGGGAACTCAAAACTTGGCACACAGCCCGGATGTTGGCATCCAGCCAAGGATGATGCAATCCATAACATGTCAGTACATGCCTTGAGCTGGTGGCGCCCCCTGTCGGATGCAAGAGTTACCTCCCCCGGCAAAATATGACCTTTTTTCACCTAACTATACTACTAACCTGGTAAATGTATTTAATTGTATAATGTGTACAATGTCTACGGTACTTGACCTGCCCTTTTAGTGAAGTCTGAGCTACGTGCAATTTTTAGATTGAATAATCTATACACAATTCCCTCAGCAGGTCTGGATCAACTATGATTATGATGTATAGAATTGATTCAAAACATGATATACAATTATGCATAAGGGGTCATCATGATGGTTTGATCTAAATTATAGTCTTGGTATGGTTGAAATATTTAGCGGGAAAACAATTTGTATTTTCAGATTGAATAATCTATACACAATTAATCAGCTTATCTGGATCAACCATTAGTTTGGTGTATATTCCACGGGGGGGGGGGGGGTGGAATATGCAGTTTCAGTGGGCAATATACACCCTCGTGACCGGGGAATATGCAGTTTTATCTCATTACAATTTATATAGGGAGACACTCTATTAAATATAATGATGCTAAATGTGACGTTAAGTGCAAAGCCCTCACTGTGTGAACTGACACCAAAGTTGATAGCTAGATGTGAGGTGTTGAAGATTAGGTGCTTTGTATAGGTATAATTTTATAAGAGACTAATATAAAAATGGCCCAGTTTCACATTATTGAGAACACTAACAAGAATCTGTCGGTTCGCTGACTCCTGACTTCAACTGATCATGCTACTGGATTATATAACTTCACTTTGTCATATCTACATGTAGTAACCCGGAAGATTATTTTGAACTAGCGATAGCTGACAAGTTTTCATGTTTAATTACCAAATTATACATTATTCTGAAGATAAAAACACTTTCTTTGGGTACTGAGAAAATATAGTACATATGTATAAAATTATGTCAGTTATTAAATGTCAGTCATTATGTCAGTTCAAAATACTCTACTGGTTTAATAGAAAGGGCAAAGTAAGATTATACAGCAGAGCTGTATCAGGTGAAGTCATGGGTCAGTGAGCAGAAAGGCTCTTGTTTGTTCCCTCAGTAATGGCCACTTCCTGGTGTACATCGTACGCAAGGTGTGATCACGAGAAGTACATACGTATCTTAGCAACAGGAAGTTCTTGAAAAGTTTTGAAATTTTTATTATAAATATGGGTGAAATTATATTGCTGAATATTGCTAAATATTGCTAAATAAGTTCAAGCTAATGTGAGGTGTTAAAATTCACTGACTGTCCCAACCAACAGCAGAGTTTTTTGAGTTCAAGTCCTTGAGAAAGTCCAGTCTAGTAAAGACTCATGAACATTGTCTCCGATGTTGCAATTTGCAAGGACACCAATGTGTTGAGAAAACTCTGGTCCCATCCATGGCATAGTCAGATTACATCTATGTAGGTTTCTTTGTATTTGACATATCTGGAGAAGTTTAACTTCTCTGGATTTAACAAGAAGTAATTTAATAACTTAACAAGAGACTCGTAGAAAAATGCCTTGGTTTCACATTATTGAAAGAACAAAGAAGAGTCTGTCACCGTCTGTTCACTGACCTCTGACTGACTTCAACTGATCATGCTACTGGGTTATATAATTTCACTTTGACATATTTTCATGTAATATTTGCCGAATTATACATTATTCTAAGCATAATCGGTATTGGTAAAATATAGTACATATGTATAAAATTGTCAGTTATCCTGGTGCTCAGCAGTTCAAAATACTCTACCGGCTAAGTACATAGTGCGAAGTGAAAGAAGCCCAGTAGCTGATCATCTCAAGTCATGGGTCAGTGAGCAGGCAGGGTCTTCTTTGTTCTCCCAGTAGTCTGCATCCGAGTCATTCTGCTGTACCTGTCATTTTGGTTGATTCAGTTTCAAAGTATTAAAAGTTTTTAAGTATTATTTGGAGATAAAACACTGCTATGGCAATATTCTTGATGTCAAAAAGAGTTATTTATTAATGTCATATGTATCAGGCCTTATTAACCCAGTAAAGAATCAATGTGGGTACATCTCTTAAATTGAAATCAGCCGTTAGGAATAAATCTCCCCTGTTGTCAGCCATAAGCTGAACTATCAATCAACCTGGTGCAATTTTCAGAATGCGAGGCCCGATTTATGTTGAATTTCTTATCCTGTACCATGATACATGTACAGTCTTAACGATTCGGAAAATCGTCTGAGCAAAATTTGCTGAAGATAATATATATATCAATCGTATCGGTGTTCAGATGAATTAGCCATGAATTAGCCACTTTCGGGGTTCATACTCCACGTGAGAATCACGAGACAATGCATACAATAGCCAAGTCTGGGGACAACAATGTGTCTAGACTTGAGCCTTTTCAACTGTACAAAGACTCAGACAATAGCGTCCTACATGAAGTATCTACCACTTTCGAAAACCCACATAAATGGTGGTTCCTGATACTTCCTCTTCAGCTTAAACTCTGCTTCAGTATCATGTGAGCACTTTGGTCAGTCTTTAACAGGTAGACTGCAGGGAAACTTATGGCTGATGATGCTCGCATCATGCTTATATTAATATTGTATTAAAATGGAAACTTGGTGAATTTTCCGCAAAATTCCCCCCGTCTAATAATAGGTGCTACTGTGTGCAACTAGGAAATTACACCGTATGTTATATCGAACTGCCTAAGATCGATCATGTATTCAATATCAGGCCTTTACCATATCTAGCATTGAGCTCAGATAAAAGTCTATTGTGGAATAGTCACACGACATCACACATGAGAACTGAATGACTGCTTATCGCGTGTATTACCAGGCCTAGCCTGAGGCACTCAAAAATTATCTGATTGCGATATTATGTTGGATATTCCTCACCTTAGTCTCATTTTCGGAGTATTCGTGAAACGGCACTGCAGATACGATATTATGTCTTCCGTACTGTTGACCGCTTCTCTCTTTCAGGAAATCATGTTGTATTTTTTTAATTTTCATTTCATGCATATTGGGAATTGATTCTGTCGCACGGAACAAATTTTTCGATTATTGACGCGGAAATTCTTGTGCGTCATGGTAAGAATATAGCTCAGCTCCTCAGACAGCTTGTCGTAACAGGCGACTAACTAGAGCAGCCGTGGGGTCCCGGGTGTAAAAATGAATATTTACCCTACTCGTGGGGTTCCCGGTTGTGAAAAGGAATAGGACCCAAACGTAGTGATATGACTGAAATATAGTTCAACGCGACGTTAAATCATATTCATCACTCATCTGCAGAATGTGACCACTTTAATCAACGCCACAGAGCAGTGTTTCAAAAGCTTGTCAAACATGGCTATACCACCAAACGCCTACACTCAAAGATTCTTCAATTCTGTGATAAACCATCGTATACTGATGACCGCAAATTCCGATGAACTCTTGTGGTCATTTATATGCTGCCGAGTATCTTTATTGTGGTATGCGGTGGCCATTCGCGTACAACAGGGACACAATAGAACTCACTGCTGAAATCTAAATGAATGTACCCTAAACATATTTGCAATTGCTATTCCGAGTGGCTGATCAATGCAAGTCGCGTTCTTGTTGATATTGATTTGTGTCAGTTATCTGAGAATTTCGTCTTCGGTATACCATTAATAGTGCTTATGAAGCCTTTTAATTGACAAATCCTGTTTATTCAAAGTTAATTAAGATAAATGTTTAATCCAGTTCTCTGACAGAACGTAATGGAGCCATTTAACAGTCCTGGATGGTGATCAGCAAACCGTGCGGTTCAAGCAGAATAACAGAAGGCATGTTCTCGCTTTATGTGACGCCGCTGATCGCTTTATTCCGTGGCTGGGTATAGATTGATTCATTTTCAGCTCTATATACGTTACTTAAGAAATAATGTTTTCATAGGCGTGCTAAATTGTTATTTTACTCACGGTTAGTGTGGGAAAGTTGATATTTTACACTAACCGTGCGTAAATAACGGTTTAGCACGCCTATGAAAACATTATTTCTATTCTATTACACTACTCAAATTGATTATCAACAAAGATTGGTAAAATATGGTAAACCTTCACAACCTTTCTTCCCTTTGTTGAAATGTGCCTTCCGCCTCAGTTGGCAGCGTGCCAATATCAATGGACGAGTTTATGTGGTCTCTCAGAAGGGGGCGCAGTCTTTCTGCCACCTGAGACTGTAAAACGTACCTGTATACAAGCATATCTGTGTTACAAGCGTCTGGTCCGTAATTCATAATCCAGCCGTCGTCCATTAGAGAATATCCGCGTCCATAATCCAAAGACCTATTCCATTTTCCATATAACAGTATTAGCACCAAATTCAAAAAGGCAATCATAGTATACAAAAACATAGGCTTGTTTCCTGCAAGAGAGAAGCGGTCAACAGTTTTCAATGATGCCGGCAAGACATCATGATGTTCCAAAAATATCAAATCCGTATCGCTGATCAGTATTCTTAATCCATAATATTCGTTATAGAGTCGTCATCTAAAAAAAGATGTATCTCAGTTACGCTTTGATTGTGACTGTTCATATGAGTACCAGGAGGATCTTGAAGTACATGGATTCATACGGCCCCTAGCCCCGGGTTAAGCGGAATTAGACACAAGTTACGAAACGTAGCGCCATAGATTTTCTCATTCTTAATCAAATCACGATGGAACCAACAGTTAAACTTGAGACAGAAATTTACATCTTTATTAATAATATAAAACGAATTTAATACCTGGTTCATTTCGTTTGTTAGCCAGATCTCTTGATTTCTCATCATCAGAGGAGGACAATCTACCTTTGTTCAGCTGATCACACTCGTGTTGTGTCTGCATTTCAAACAGCATGAAGAGATTCATCTTCTGAGTCTCTCATGAACTTTTCGATCTCCGCTTCTCTAAATAATTCGTATCTGAGAGCACGTCTTGTTTCTCCTGTTGATCTGTTTCTTATTGTGTAAGACTCGTATGTCCCAATTGGTTTGTAAATATCTGTGATTATACATTCCTACTTGCCGGGTATCCATTCTATTTGTTTATTGGATAGTATAGGCAGACGAGAATTTGTCCTGCCATTTATCACACGCCCTGTGAAATGGATTCACCTGTGCGTGTCAAGATCACGAGTGTGGATTTCATGTCACCAAGTTCTTAGCCGTGCTAAATCTTCTAATAATTGCACGGTTATCAGTGTATAATAGGTGCAAGTGTTATAGAATAGGCGATATATATGCACGTCATATGCGGGCGCGTTGACAGTGGCAGTATCAACATTTTTTTCTCGGGTAGGCATTTAGAATTCCGTGTAGGGAAAACAAGGCTATTCTATGCATAATAACAAAACTTCCATATTGCTGTAGAATAGCGTTTTGTTCGACACACTTCCAACTTTTCAAAGCAAAGTATCGACGTTGCCTCTTTTGTCCTATACACTGTAAATAAATCGGATGATGACGTGTTCTGAGAGTGTTCAAGATTGAATACGCGTGTTAAAATTGTGAACTCTTATGTTAGAGTTTAGAATGCTATTGTTCAAAATGCGTGTGTTAAAATAATTCAATAATGCATTCTGCCATTGGATACCTGCGTTAATGGTTCGAATGCTAAACTTGAAAATTGAACATGGAAGTTAACAATTTAAACATAATTACGCGTTCAATAAGTGTTACAGTTTAGGCGTTCAATAATTGAACATCTCAGTTTACAGTGTAGTCAGCGTGAGGAGAAGTCATTGTCAATTTTCTAGGGATATGTCTGAATAATTGTATAAAAACGGTGTACGATTAGCTCCAATTAGAATACCGATCTGATGTTGGTGTAGAGTGTTGCCAAAGTTCACACACATATTATTATAGGAATAGTAGAGAAATTCCAGGTAGACAAGTGTTAATATTTGTTCTTTCAAATTTCCGGTAACGTCATTTTTAGTTTATGGGTATCCTCATGCATGTGTATATTCAACACGAGAGTCTTTCGAAATGACGACACTATATTTTCTCCCAATATTGTCACTTCCTGTAGGGTTCTTGTCAACAGGATGGACAGAGGCCTGGTAGTGCAACCTCTGGAAGCAGCTATGAATCTTTCTTGAATGGTGTTATATGCATTTCTTGCGTGTCCAGTACAGTTTGCATATATCGGTATGGATGGTTGGAAGTGAGATACCGCCTTTCTTGATAAGTTCTTTGTGCTGGCTGAATAAACCTTACACAGTGGATGAAGTAGAGGAGAAACAGTCGCAAATAGTGTAACAAGGTTTAATTTTGTGACCAACTCCTGGTCTGCAACTGTACAAAATAACAACTTTAATATATTCCCATTTTTATGTATGCATATAGTCTTCGCGCACATGGTCGGTACACCAGGAAAAAACTAGAGGTTCCGCTTTGACCCTTGAGTTTCCGCTCCGGCATGAAGCCTATATGCTGGTTGTTTTTTAAGCAAAAACATACGTCTCCCCGAACCTCCCCACCTTGCCTTGAGTGGGAACATTATTTAAGGGAAAGTGATGTAAAGTGAATGTAGCAATAAGTATCCTAAACAAAGCTGCGCATCTAAAAATATTAATTGCGAAGAGGCGATTTTCATTATTGAATTAGCCCAGTGAGGAGTCGGGATTTATATAGCAATAGGTGGATTGCCGACACATACAGCGTCCAACCAATGTGAAATACATGTAACTGAAGCAGCAATCATTTCTACACTGATCACATTAATGGAAAGATGCAAAACATGCAAGAGGCACACCTATAATATACATGCAGGCAACACACACACCAAAACATATTCAAGTGAGTGGGCTATCCCGATGAAGCTGGTGAAATTCCGTCCAGTAGTTCTCAAGATATCTTGCAGACAAGGCCTGTATACACATGTAGAAGTAGATGGACGGACGGACGGACGGACGGACACCGGACACAGACGAACGTACGCACACCCCAACACCTGATCAAACGAGGGAGCTATCCCAATGAAGCTATTTGGTGAACTTCCGTCCAGTAGTTCTCAAGATATCTTTCAGACGAAGAAAGATGACGGGTAGACGTACTGACAGACAGACAGCACAAACACTAGATGTCTCCCCCCAACATAGTTGGGGGAGACATAATTCAAACGGGAACATTTAGCGGCAGTTCTTCGAATGTTCCAATGCATATGTGCTACTAATCTATGCAAAAGCCCGGGAACATCTGTGAGAATGGAAAACGAAATATCTTTGGATAAAATGGCAATATGGCAATCTTTTTAATTCAAGTTTGGTTCTGTTCTAAGTTTTTAAATTTAACCGTGACACCAACCATCTTGGCGAAGACTGTATCTGTGCACGACTAAGGCGATATATACATGCGACAATATTTGTAGGCCCGTGGGCAAATATTTTTGCTATACATACATGCTATATATATATGCTATGTATATGCGACAATATTTGCAGGCCCGTGGGCAAGATTTCCCAACATGGAGGGAGAAGAGAGACGCGTTTAAAATCCAAAAGATTTAAATGTCCCAAAAATGCCCCAATAAGCACATGTACACCAGGAGTCCGAGGGTACTCACCGGTTTAAGACACGGGTGCGTTCGCATCGTCCATGCGACCGCATCGTCCAGGCGACCGCACGAGTTTTGATAACGCCAAATCCAATTGTTTGTCTTTGCCATAAGAACCATATAGCGCCCTTGCATGCACGTTAATGTTTTCCCCTTGTGATGTTTCTTCGCATCTTAATCTTGTTAATAGATAGCAGGACTAGTCACCTAACATAATTTGTTTGTATCTTTTCGTAACACCAACTACAAAACAAATGAAATGAATTGGAAATCCCGCTCTACATCAAAGATTAATTCTCAAACATTTATGTAATGTCGGGAATTTCGTATTTGAACTTTCTCTTCTGAAATAATCATTGAAATTGCAGAAAGTTTAAGTGGATCTACCTCATCAAACACGTTCAGACACGAATTAGTATTGTTTCTAAAATGTTATGAATTCCACTAATTTCACTGCAAGTCTGAAAAAAGTTATTCAATGGTGCAAAAAGTCAACAGCGCATTTCCCAGTAAACCACCAGTTCCACAACACACAAAGAGTAGTAAATGTGTATGAAAGAACACTCTTGTTTCTATGTAGTCCTTTCATCTCCGTACACATCTTGGCCAGGAATTCTAAGATATCTACAAGACGACAGAGAGCTGAGTGGTTCTTGTCTGAGCTGGTCGTCATCCGTTTCTCCTTCTGGACGGAAAGTTGTTTTTGTCATGAACAGTCGCTCGAAAACATTTAAAGCAAAGTATTTGAGGTTTTTACTGTTTTAGCTGTCTCGCGAATATATTTAGCAAACTTTTGTTTTCGAGAATATGATGGTATTACATGATTCTGGCGAACTAGGGAAGGTAAATTAGAAATAGTATTATGAAGACACAAAGTGTTCCATACCTTGAAGGGAAATTTGTGCTTTGTCCAGATGAAGTGCATTTAATACATGAACACGCGTACATCCCTGTATATACTGACTTTTCAAGGCATGTCGCGTCTTTCTCTAAAGTCGTTAATAAGCACGTTTTCGCATTAATATGTGGGATATTCTGGCTTAACTGGACAACCTTGTTGGCTACACCAACCAGTTTCCTACGACCTTGACGAGAGATTTCATGTCTATCTTCTGGGCTGGAGAATGAATTCCCAACTTGAATTTGCTTTCGTTTTGGTATATTTCCTCCTAATCACATCGTATTCTGGAATTGGCATCCACTACTTTTATGTGGGTATAGTAACCATGGGATCTGGCATTAGAAACGCTCAACTTGAATTGAAGCGGGTTTTGTTGTGGTTATCGGCAGTTCTGACTGAATCAACTCCTTTCTGCTTTTGACTGATTGAAACGTCTCCTTTGGAATCGGAGCGTGGGTGGGGGATTTGATTTTGGTAGTAGTACCGGCAGGCCTGCTTTTAGGTGCATTGGCGGCATTTTGGTAACAGTCGCTGGGAAAATGAATACGCTGCTCTACTGACAGTTTCTTTGATTGCATGCAAATAAAATTTTCTTGTCGGCGTTGTAGTTTAGTCACTGTCTCGCCGCGCTGAACATTAAGTCTGTCCAGTCTCCTGTTCAAACTTTTCCGCTCCAAAGAACATTTTACTCTGCAGTTTCTCTCATTGAATGATGTCATTTCAACTCCGGTACAAGCAAGTAGTCAAACAACTTCCTGTTCTATCTTCAACGACGCTGTATTTGCGGGTTGAGTCAGGACGGTATCAACGCCAATCCATCCGTATTCAACACAATAATAATGCACTGATATACAATTGCCAGCAATAGTGAGTGAGCGAATATGATTTAACGTCGCTTTCAACATTATTTCAGTCATATCGCGACGAACCAACTCAGCACCACCCAACCAAGTTGCACTCCTGCTGCTGCAAAGAAGAAATTCTGTATAGGCCTACCCGTTCACTCTGTCATGAAATCTTCTTCTCAATTCAGTCTTTGTTCCTATTGTTTGCGACAAGTTCGGGAATCACAGGAGAAAATAAGCGTATCTGTTTGCAATACTGCCGCCTCACGGTATATGACCGGTAGTCCGTGTTATACAACTGTAATACAAATACATCACTACTAAGAACTACCGGTAATTGATTATTCTCTTAGATAACTTTTCGTAATTGCTCTCTCTGATGGCTGATCAATGAAAATGTCATTCTCATTTATCTAGCTATCTGTCATTTGTGCAGGGAATTCCTCTTTGGTCTTTCGATAATAGCCTTAATGCATCCTTGTTTAAAGATCCCTCATTGTTAACCGACCCTGTGTATTTCTAGTTAGTTAAGCTTATGGTATATCCCATTACTTTGACAGAGCCTAATTGAACTATATATCAGTCTTATGCAGTGGTAATATTGAAGCAATGTCTGTATTTCAAAATAGAATAACTCAAAGGCATGATTCAACTATATTTTACGATATTGACTTTTTTTATTATCTTTTTCGTAAAAGCAACCAATATCCGAAGTAAATATCCGGATATCCCATATGTTAACTTTATATCATTCATTTTGTACAGATGTGAATATTTGTCTCCATTTTTTAGTATAAAAGGTATAAAAAGCAACATTTATCGAGAAGGCTGTTCGTTCAGAAACCAAACTGTAGAACTCGCATGAACATGAAAACATGACATGTTATTAAAGCCCGTTTGGGCTGGGTAAATTTTTTGATATTTTGAATACGATTTGTTTTATATACTTGTACCTTCCACTGTAAATAAAAGAACTGACTGACTGACTGACCGACTATACTGACCTATTGTAAACGTATTCGGACCTCTGCCTATAGCTACTTATCTATCACATCACTAAATCTTTTAGGTTTTGTTAACAAGAATTGTCTGTTTACATACTTTAGTCCGACGTTTTAGTTATTAATTTAATTGCGACTAAACAATGCTTGATTGTATAAATGTGTTGATTCTTTCTGATCTAGCATTTCAGCTTACGTTGTTATCGAAATGTTGAAGATTACCTGCGACGCTAAGTCAAGTCAGGGGCTGCAAAGATGGATTAGACATCGTTAACCATGTTACCAACCCAGTAAAGCACGAAAATCAATAATGTTATCAAATTTAGTAACACAATGCCAATTTGAATGCTTCAATAACAAAGATCTGCCCGTGTTGGGGTTTGATGCTGCTAACGTTTAATCATTTCCTCGGTGTTGATTTTTACAGTATTTCTGAATTATAAAGTTCTTTGATGAGCTGATTATGCAACATGTACATTCTGTTTTTGGCGAATAAATTTCTATCTTAAGTGTTCACGCAAATAGACGACAATTAAAGGTTTATAATTTTCCGTTTTTCATTACTCTGACATCTCACGGAATTAAATTTAAAACAATTAAGTGACATTTAATTATTTTTTACGTACCTCGCTACCTCGCGCGTCTATACATTTCGGACCTTACGTAAAAAATAATTAAATATCACTTAATTGTTTTAAATTTAATTCCGTGAGATGTCAAAAATTATAAACCTTTAATTGTCGTCTATTTGCGTGAACACTAAGATAGAAATTTATTCGCCAAAAACAGAATGTACATGTTGCATAATCAGCTCATCAAAGAAGTTTATAATTCAGAAATACTGTAAAAATCAACACCGAGGAAATGATTAAACGTTAGCAGCATCAAACCCCAACACGGGCAGATCTTTGTTATTGAAGCATTCAAATTGGCATTGTGTTACTAAATTTGATAACATTATTGATTTTCGTGCTTTACTGGGTTGGTAACATGGTTAACGATGTCTAATCCATCTTTGCAGCCCCTGACTTGAATTAGCGTCGCAGGTAATCTTCAACATGTCGATAACAACATAAGCTGAAATGCTAGATCAGAAAGAATCAACACATTTATACAATCAAGCATTGTTTAGTCGCAATTAAATAAAAAACTAAAACGTCGGACTAAAATATGTAAACAGACAATTCTTGTTAACAAAGCCTAAAAGATTTAGTGATGTAGTAGCTATAGGCAGAGGTCCGAATACGTTTACAATAGGTCAGTATAGTCGATCAGTCAATCAGTCGGTTCTTTTATTTACAGTGGAAGGTACAAGTATATAAAACAAATCGTATTCAAAATATCAAAACATTTACCCAGCCCAAACGGGCTTAAAATCCACTCTAATATATATATTATAATCTAACTTGGTACACGCAGAATACAGCTCATCTCTACGTTTACATTAGCATACTTCAATAAAATGACAAATCTTCGTGGTGAATTTTTCAAAAAGTACATTTAGTTTCTTACCAAATGAATAATTTCTTGGAAATGTAATGCCCTCTAATAATTCAATTCTTTCCCTTTCATAAAATGTACAGGTGAAAATAAAATGAATTTCATCTTCAATACTGTCGCTATTACATAAATTACATATTCGCTCTTCAACATTCTCACCTATATATGTACCAACTTCGACTCTGAGAGGGAGAACTGCACAACGAAGCTGAGCGACAACGGAACGTTCAAATTTGGATAAATTATATAATAAATATTTTTCAGTTTTATACTCTTGTTTAAACATTACATAGGTTCTCAGTTTTGGTTTATCTAATAAAGAAATTGACCAGCGGTCAATAGTATTATTGTGCAGAGTTGTTTGCAAAGATCTGAGGTTACATCTTAAATTATTATCGAAAATATTATTCATATCAGTGTCAAACAAAATAGTTTTAAAATATGTACTTCATGTCCCACTTGTAGACAATTCCCAAAGAAATACATGTCTTTTTAATCTACATCGATCTATACATACAAAGCGATTCCATAACCGCCGGGATAATTTCAACACTTCTAAGCATTTTAAGGGAGGGCCATCCAAAATCACCATAAATTACGTCCAACTGTGTTAATTTATGAACTCCAAGATAGTATCTTTGTGCTCTATTTACTATATTAAGCAATTAAGCAGAACGGCTTTGTTGAACAGAGTAGTAAAAGTTTGAAAATCCAAATTTGATACAGATTTGCATTTACTTATGGAGGCGCCTTGGGCTCGCGATCAGCTGAATCAGACAATAAACTGACAGAGGTATTAAACTGCATGTGTTCATTAAAGGAAAATTTCGGGTTTGGCTGCCTTTGATACATATTAAAACAACTCACTAAATAGAACCCAAAAGTTATTTTTTCTCATTTTTTTTTTTGAAGAAGTACTAATCATTTTAAAACCGCGAACTCGCAGTCCTCCGAGTGCCGCCATTATACTGTATCCAGAAGGCGGATATGACGTAGGGTCAAGGCATGGAGCTCTTCTGTCTGTTCCAGTAATTTTTAATAGATTTCTAGAATACATTTAAATAATTATTACGCCTCAGAGTAGTTTGTTTGATAGCCGATTGGTCAATTGCCATCCCATAAATAGTTCGTATTAGGTCAGCTACACACCACATACGAATAATCACGTGTTAACGTTACCATAGTGGAACGTGGAATTGACGTAGCCTGTCCTTCAAGCCAACGTAACAAAGCCGACACGTAAGAAAACGAAGAGCTACGTTGTACCAATGGCGTTGTGACGTTGCGCCTCAGCGTTTGCTTTCTACCCAAAGACGTTGTTGGCATGCGCGACTCATAGAACCTGTTTCGTATTAGGTCATGAAATGTGAATCCGTTGAAATTGTCTTACGAAAACAAACCGCATTTAATCGTTGTTGTTGTGGCTTTTTCGGCTTAAACAAAAGCTCTTCGGCCGGACGGCTCGACCGATAAGAATTCCCCACACTGACCATGTAAATAGTTCGTATGCCCCCTCATACAAACATCATAACTGATAATATTGGTTTAAAATTTGGTAGCTGTACCAAACACAGTTTTGCAGGTATTGTAACATTCAAGAATATATCTCAAAATCATAGAAAAATAATTTCGAACATACTGCATATGGTTGAGGCGACTCATCGTTGAGGCGAGGCATATAAAAAGCTACTGGATATTTACAGGGTATTTGCTATGTATGGACGCATGTACTT
>JAVTVY010054483.1:0-28763 GCA_036873755.1 Hanleya hanleyi | reverse complement strand
AAGACGGGTCGCCGAAATCGGGCCGAGCCGAAGACGAGAAGTCTGCCGGGCCGAAGACGGGTCGCCGAATTCGGGCCGAGCCGAAGACGAGAAGTTTGCCGAGCCGAAGACGGGTCGCCGAAAACGGGCCGAGCCGAAGACGTGAAGTCTGCCGAGCCGAAGACGGGTCGCCGAATTCGGGCCGCCGAATTCGGGTCGCCGAAGACGTGAGGTCTGCCGAGCCGAAAGGGGCTGCCGCCGAAGACGCTGTGGTGTGCTGTACAGACCGACCCCGCCGAAGGGCTACTGCTAGGAGAGGCAGTGATACGGAGAGGACTCCAGAGACGATTAATAACGCTTAGATGAACTGGGCCGTGTAACCTTAGACACGGTAGATGTTCCATACAGTCCGGGGCTACGCCTACGACCGGAGAGGAACCAGAGACGCCGTACCATACCACGACGAGAGCCAGTCTGGACGAGACTGGGCCGTGACGCGTCATAGATAGGGTCTCTTGTATATATTGTATATTATTAGTCTTTCTCTTTAAGATAAAGATAACACTTAACGATAACTACCTCTAGAGTAGGGATCTTTATTACAGGTATTGTGCGCGTACAGAGCTGTGTACATTGCAGAATACAATATTATTACTTTATTATTGCCTTGGCTGTTTCTACAGGTCCCTCCCATCCTACCTCCTCGATCCAGACAAGGTGACAGGTTGAATCGGACCTTCCTCGTTGGCCAATTCCAGTCATACGAGACTGCGTTCACATCAGCCTGACAATTTGTCACAGAGGCCTGAGACCAGGCCGCCTCAAGTCTCGTGTACACCGCAAAGATAGACGTTTTCTGACCGCTCGAACGTCACAACTGGTGGCAGCGGTGGGATGGCCAACACCGGGAAACCGATGGAGAAGGGACCACGCTGGGAAGAAACCAGAAAACCAAGCATGAGTATTGGAGATGTCGGCTCCGAACTACGTCCAGCGGACAGCGACTGGCAGTCAGGGAGGGCGAGAAGCCGGCGGCAACTGCCCATAACGCCAACTCCGAGAGACCGAGAAGAGTCACGACAAGGAGTGGAGACCGGACGATCATCGTTTGAAGCGCCGAAGAGAGTGGATTTGCTGGACCTGTCCACAGTGGACCTAAACGCAGTGCTATCGGCTCCCCCAGCTGACCTGTCGCCGATATCTTCGTGGCAGACGTTGCCCGACGAGAATGGAAGTTATCGAGCCCCTAAAGACTCTGGTTCTGATAACCACGGTCTCGGGGGCCGATACGAACCCTGTGACGACGATTCGACCGTACAGATGATGGAAGAGATTGCCGAGCTACGACAAACCATCGGGGGTATGGCCAGAACGTTCCAGTTGAGTGTATCGATGCTAACGAGCCAGATGTCCAAAATCACCGACAGCCAGATGCGGGAAAGAGAGGCAATCAGACGACCGGACACTGAAGACGACGCCGCCGAGCCGAATGCGAGTTGTGGGGCTGCCGAAATGGTTGATGATTACCGCCGAACCGAATGTATGTCCGGGTCGCAGCAGGGTTGCGAGCAGACGCCACCGCCGCCGAGGAAAGGACGAGATGAGCCCATGAGCTGGAGGCAGCCATTACAGACATCGACTCCTGCGGCTGAGGCGAGGCGACCGATGTTGACGGCGGCAAAGGCAGCTACCTATGATGGGACAACGCCATTACGGGATTATCTCTCCCATTTCGATCACTGTGCTGCTATCAACGGATGGACATACTCACAACGGGGTCAATATCTGGCCGTCGCCCTCCGAGGATCTGCCCAGCAGCTTTTAGCCAGCTTGAAATCAGAACCAGGAAGTGCTGACTATGAACGATTGAGGGATGCCTTGGAGAAGCGGTTTGCCCCGCCGAATCAACTAGATTTGTACAAAACGCAGTTAAAATCCAGATACCGAGAGAAGTCAGAAGATCTTCCGGGCCTAGCTCAGGCATTAATTCGGCTTGCACAACAAGCATATCCCGATGCCGGGGATGACGTACAGGATACCTTGGCAAAGGATCAGTTTTTGGAGGCTATTGGAGACGAGCTTAGATTTCTTGTATGGCAGACGCGGCCGAAGACCTTAGATGCAGCTGTACACTCTGCTGTAGAAGTAGAAGCATTCAAGTCCTCGCAACGCCGGAAGACTTGGGCAACCGCGAAGTCCACGGTTCCTAGTAAAGATGAGGGATTAGCTGCAACCTCCGAGGATGACGAAGAATCTGACGCTCGCCTGAGAAAACAGATCAAGGAATTGATGGAAGAAATAATGCGAAAGTCTCAACCTCAACCACGGCGACGACCACAAAGATACACCAGAGGTCAACAACGGACGTATGGGAATCGGGAACGAAGTAATGCTTGCTGGTCGTGCGGCAGAAAGGGTCATTACCGGGTGGACTGTCCAGATTTGTCCAGAACAGATGACTCTAAACCGCCGAGATCGCCCAAGAATCCTCCCAAAGTTAATACTTCCGGGGAAGCTGGACTCTATTTGCCTGCCCAGATCGGGCCAGTGAAGATGTGGTGTTGTGTTGACACGGGGGCGTCGATTTCCCTCCTGAGCGAGAAAGTATACCAGCAGCTAAGTCCGCGGCTCAGACCAGCCTTGAGTAGCCCATCTTACGCTAGTATTCGTATGGCTGACGGTACGCTGATGCCCCTGAAGGGTGAAGCTGATTTCAAAATCACTATAGACGGTACCACACGAACACAGAGGATGATAGTCGGAGATCTGACAGTGGACGCGCTTCTAGGGTACGACTTCCTCAGCACCCACTGTACCAAGATCGATACGGAGCGCCACAGGGTCAAGTATGGTGGCCGCTACATCCAATGCGAGGTCGTGGGGAGCGCAGGCTGTTACCGTGTAGCCGTGACCGAGACTGACTATTCCTGCTGGAGCCGAAGCCGTTGTAACAGGAAAAGTTCGTGGGGGCCTACCAGGCGAGGTAGGGATGATCGAAAACGAACCGGAGTTTACCCAGAAGACAGGAGCCATGGTGGCCAGCGTCCTCACCGAGGTCGACCGTGACTGCGAAGTCACCCTGAGGTTCCTCAACTTGTCCTCAGATCCGACTGTAGTCCAGGCCGGGACGCTGTGCGGTCGTATGGGTGAAGTAGAAGTAGTGGAAGACCAAGTTTCGAGTGCGGCCGAAGCGTCGACGCCCAGCCGTGCGAAACCTAGTAGACCGAGACTCGCCGTGCCGACCAGCGCATGTCCAGACCACCTTACAGATCTGGTTCGACGATCCAGCGAAGGCTTAGAGACAGACCAAGCCCTGGCTGTAGAAGATTTGGTCACCCGATATACTGACCTGTTCGCTAAGGACGATACTGATCTAGGTCGAACGACGATGGTACAACATCACATAAAGACTGGAAGTGCACCACCCATCCGCATTCCCCCGAGGCGACCGCCGATTCACGCCCGTGAAATGATCGATGAGCAAGTTGAAGACATGTTACAACGGGGGGTGGTCGAGCCATCCAGTGGACCGTGGTCAGCGCCGGTAGTTCTGGTGAAAAAGAAGGACGGGAAAATGCGCTTCTGCGTTGACTACCGTGCTTTGAACAAGATCACAGAGAAGGATGCTTACCCGTTGCCGAGGATCGACGACTCCCTGGATTCTTTAGCAGGTGCAAGTTGGTGGAGTACCCTTGACTTAATGTCAGGGTACTGGCAAGTTGAAGTGTCCCCCGAAGATAGATGCAAGACAGCCTTTGCAACCAGGAAAGGTCTGTACCAGTTCCGTGTTATGCCGTTCGGGCTCTGCAATGCGCCCGGGACCTTTGAGCGTCTAATGGAAGCCATCCTAGCAGACTCCATTATGATACGTGTCTCGTCTACCTTGACGATATCATCGTTTTTGGACGAACGTTTGACGAGATGATTCAGCGTCTTGATGGGGTCTTCGAGAGGTTAAAACATCATGGTCTTAAGCTCAAGCCATCCAAGTGCGTCATAGGGGCACGACAAGTCCTGTATCTGGGCCACGTAGTATCACAGAATGGGATTGGAACTGACCCACAGAAGATCCGTGCTGTGCGAGACTGGCCTCCACCCGTTTCGCAGACCGAGGTTCGGAGCTTCCTGGGTCTCTGCAGCTACTATCGACGTTTCATCCGGGAGTTTGCCACCATTGCAGCGCCGCTGCATACGTTAACTGAAAAGAAGACAGTCTTCATATGGGACAACACAGCGCAGCAAGCCTTCGACACCCTGAAAGACAAGCTGACAACCGCGCCTGTGCTTGCTATGCCAGACTTTAAGCTCCCTTTCATTTTGGACACGGACGCGAGTAACTATGGTATCGGGGCCGTTTTGTCACAGGTGATAGATGGAGAAGAGAAGGTCGTGGCATACGCCAGTCGTGTGTTGTCGAAGGCCGAACGAGCCTACTGTGTGACGAGAAGAGAACTGCTGGCTGTTGTGCATTTCGTCAAATGCTTTCGACACTACTTGTTTGGGCGGAAGTTCCTGCTTCGCACCGATCACGCCTCGCTGAGATGGCTCATGCGGTTCAAGGAACCGGAGGGACAGCTGGCCCGTTGGATTCAGGCCCTTGGCGTCTACGATTTCAACATCGAGCATCGTCCGGGTCGGAAACATGGTAACGCCGATGCACTGAGTCGTATCCCATGCAAACAGTGTGGCCGATCAAGCAGCGATGACGTTCAGGCAGCCGCCCGTGTGATTGAGATGGTGTCGCCAACCGAAGGATTCGGCCGAGCCCAGGCCGAAGATCCCGACCTACAACCTGTTCTCGACTGGGTGCGGCAAGGTAGCCGACCAAACCGAGAAGACGTCAGTCCGTACGGACTCGTCACGAAGAGCCTGTGGGGTGCCTTCGATATGTTGGAGATTTGCGATTCGCTGTTGGTTAGACGTTGGGTGGATGACCGTGGAAATGTCAAGCGACGACTGCTGGTTGTACCTCGTTCCTTGCGCCGTAAAGTGTTAAGAGAGTGCCACGACGGTCCCACCGGTGGACATCTCGGAGTAAAGAAGACTTTAGCGAAGGTGAGGCAGGCTTATACCTGGCCTGGCCTGCAGACGGACATACGCCAATGGTGCCGAAGCTGCGATGTATGTAACAGAAGAAAGCAGGCTGGACGCAAACCGCGAGGACCACACAGTGGACAGATGACTGGTTGTCCGGGAGAGAGGATTGCAGTCGACATCCTTGGGCCAATGCCCGAGACGGGCAGCGGAAACCAGTATATTGCCGTCATCGGAGACTATTTTACCCGTTGGGTCGAAGCCGTTGCCATGCCCAACCAAGAAGCTACTACTGTTGCACAGGCTGTGGTGGAACACTATGTGACCAAGTTCGGTGTTCCAATGGCGATCCATTCGGACCAAGGCCGCCAGTTTGAGAGCCGTGTCTTCAAAGGGATGTGCCGAATTTTGGGGATGAGGAAGACAAGGACAACGCCATACCACCCCCAATCGAATGGCATGATTGAGCGGTTCAACAGAACATTAGCCCAAATGCTACATGCCAGTGTTGACCGTCATCCAAGCGACTGGGACTTGCATATACCGCTTGTAGTGATGTCCTATCGTGCTACAGCCCATGAGACGACAGGATTCTCGCCGAATATGATGGTGTTCGGGAGAGAAGTCTCTCTGCCATCTCACTTGGTACTGGGAGCTCCTCCACGTCAGCAAGTGGAACCTACGGAGTGGGTAGGAGAACTACGGGATGAGATGGACGAGATTCATCGTAACGCCCGAGAAGTGACTGGGAAGAGCCTGCGGCGCCAGAAGCGGGTATATGATAGCAAGGCCTTTCCGCAAAAGTACAAACCTGGAGACCAGGTTTACCTGTACATTTCTGCTCCCAGACGTGGAGAGAATCGAAAACTACGAGACCGCTGGGCAGGACCATACGTGATAAAGGAAGCTCTCACGGACGTGACCTACCGCATTGCAGATGAGGACGGAAGTCTCCGGGTTGTTCACCATGACAAGCTGAAGCCTTTCTATGCTCGTGAGATGTCCACCGGTGAGTCTGAAGAAACGTCTGGCGACGATGGAGATGTAGAATCAGATGATAGCGTCGGACATGGGGTTATCTTTCCTTACCCCATGGAACCATCGACTGTCGTCAGAACGCCGACTGTTGAACGGCGACCTCGATTGACCCGGGGCGGGCGTGAGATACGGCGACCACGGAGATTTGCCGATTTCGAGGTTGATTTGCAGTCTGCATCACCATTGGATCTCGACATGGAAACTTTACCCCCGGCCGAGGCCGAGACAGAACCGCGGCGGACGACCCGAGGTCGAGTGATTAGACGCCCCGCGCGTTATCGGGATTAATGTAATTCGGCAGTGTTTGGTCAGTGCAGTGAAGCAGGGACCTGATGTCTCCTCCTTCAGTGACGACCCAGCAGACCGCTGGGAGGAACGTCTGATGTAATTCTACCATATTGAAGCCTTTGTTATTATACTGTGGACTATCTACCCATTCGGATAAAAGACTGCGTGTTCGTTCTACTCACCGGTGATTGGTAGCTGTGCCGAGCTCCACGACGAGGGCGTCGTGTTTTCGAAGGCGTGGGTAGTGTGACGAAAATGCCCGTGACCTGGAGAATGTTATTTTCGTTCTAATGCTGACAGTGTAAATAGCATTGTGAATGGACCGACAATGGTGGATATTCGACTTACCTGTATTAACTGTGCGCTGAAACTTTCAGCGAGGGACGTGTAAATGTCCCTGACACGCATCTTGCATCGAAACCGGTCGAGAGAAGTCGAACTCTGCTGATCTGACACGAAATCCAACACCGCCTGAGTCTATACTTTCGCTTTATGGGGGCTGCCATGTTTAGGCCCGCAATGGATTCTGGGAGCCAGAGCCTATATAAGACGCAGAGAATGGACGTTCGGCATTCTGTCCCAGACGATCGGCGGGTGAACATCGTGCGGGAGAGCACAGCGACAGGATCGCCGCAAATGCGCCGAATGTGCCGAAAGTGCCGAAAGTGCCGAATTGACTGCCGAAACAGCGCCGAACCATCCGCCGAAGGGTTGGAAAGCCGAGAGCTAAGCCATAGCTTGGGGATAATAGATACTAACACGCACAGTATCTGATGACGAGACGAACCGCCAGACGGGGATAAGATACTAACACGCACAGTATCTGAAGACGTGAAGTTTGCCGAGCCGAAGACGGGTCGCCGAAATCGGGCCGAGCCGAAGACGAGAAGTGTGCCGAGCCGAAGACGGGTCGCCGAATTCGGGCCGAGCCGAAGACGAGAAGTGTGCCGAGCCGAAGACGGGTCGCCGAATTCGGGCCGAGCCGAAGACGTGAAGTCTGCCGAGCCGAAGACGGGTCGCCGAATTCGGGTCGCCGAATTCGGGCCGCCGAAGACGTGAGGCCTGCCGAGCCGAAAGGGGCTGCCGCCGAAGACGCTGTGGTGTGCTGTACAGACCGACCCCGCCGAAGGGCTACTGCTAGGAGAGGCAGTGATACGGAGAGGATTCCAGAGACGATTAATAACGCTTAGATGAAATGGGCCGTGTAATCTTGACACGGTAGATGTTCCATACAGTCCGGGGCTACGCCTACGACCGGAGAGGAACCATAGACGCCGTACCATACCACGACGAGAGCCAGTCTGGACGAGACTGGGCCGTGACGCGTCATAGATAGGGTCTCTTGTATATATTGTATATTATTAGTCTTTCTCTTTAAGATAAAGATAACACTTAACGATAACTACCTCTAGAGTAGGGATCTTTATTACAGGTATTGTGCGCGTACAGAGCTGTGTACATTGCAGAATACAATATTATTACTTTATTATTGCCTTGGTTGTTTCTACAGGTCCCCCCATCCTACCTCCTCGATCCAGACAAGGTGACAGGTTGAATCGGACCTTCCTCGTTGGCCAATTCCAGTCATACGAGACTGCGTTCACATCAGCCTGACAATTTGTCACAGGGGCCTGAGACCAGGCCGCCTCAAGTCTCGTGTACACCGCAAAGATAGACGTTTTCTGACCGCTCGAACGTCACACCTTGAACTGCACAACAGGTGGCGCTGCAGTGCCCTTCGAAGGCATGGTACAAAGAGACAGCTTTACGAAACTTGTTACGACAATCTGGGTATTTTACGAGCAATTTAATCACTGGAGAACGCTGCTTCGCGAAATCAGAACTCATTATAGGCATTTTTTTTTAGGGATCAGTACCAATAATTAATACAATGCGTAATTATTGCTTGCAAAAATACTGATGCGGGCGGGTTACGGGAAACGAACCATTAATTAACAGCGGCCTTAGCCATACTGACTTACTTGACCAAAAAAATAACCCTAGGGTGCGTCTATAATAAGTCCAAAAGTTACTGTTTACAGGAGCTCTTCAAAACAGGTCTTGTAACCAAGACTGCAAAGGAAAAAGAGGAATGGACATGCGCGGAGAGCACGCCACCTGGCGGACGATCGACGCAGCGATCAGGGGAGATAATTTTGTTTGCAGTAGATCTCCAAATGGAGGAATTATGGCATTAAGTGATAACAGGTGAAGATTTGAGAAATAAACAGGTATCTTGTACAACTAGATCCCATGGAAAACCTCTACCAAATTTGAGAAAGATCCATACAGTACTTCCTGAGAAATCACGATAACAATGTTTCATGAGGAAATCCAAGCTGGCCACCTGGTGGCCATATTGGATTTTTGAATCGAAGCAGAAAAGGTATCTTGCACAACTAGACCCCAAGGGGAACCTGTGTACCAAATTTGAGAAAGATACATGCAGTACTTCCTGAGAAATCGCGATAATGTTTCATCGGAAAATCGAAGATGGCCGCCTGGTGGCCATATTGGATTTTTGAATCAGACCACAAAAGGTATCTTGCAGAACTAGACCCCAAGAGGAACCTGCATACCAAATTTGAGAAAGGTCCACGTAGTGGTTCCCGAGAAATCGTCATAACAATGTTTCATGGGGAAATCCAAGCTGGCCGCCATGGCATGCACAAATTCTGGTGTACTCATTGGGAGGAACATGCATGCCAAGTTTCAGAGATGCTGGTTTCAGAGAAGATGTTTACTGACAACGGACGACTGACGACGGACAACCAGGCCATGACATTAGCCCATCGGGCCTTCGGCCCAGATGAGCTAAAGATTTACCTTTCACTGCACACATCTGGGAACATTTTTAGAGACGATTTTAGAATGAAAAGATCATATGACACTGATAATTTGTGAACACTGTGCTGGAGTTGGCACTAAATCAGATATGACGATGGAAAGATGTTGGCATTCAGCATCAAACTGCAATTTAAAACTAGTCACGATAATTTTCTACCCGTTTGTAACTCAATTTGTTGTTTGTACATTCCCTCTCCAGCCTAATACTTACAGCCTGGGACAGACTTTTAAATATTGATACATGTAACTGTAAATATGGCAAATCTGCATGACATACATGTATCTAAGGAAGAACCATCATGCTTGAAAACTGTTGAAAGTAGTCCAGTTTTCTTTGATTACAAATATTTCATATGTTGTAAGCATATACACAGGAGAGTAAATGAATGTTTATGTTCTGTGTTAACTATCAGTGCTCCTTTATGAGGTGCTATTTTTCATTTTCTGAATTAAGAACTGAGTTTAGTAAAATTTAAATTCTATATCTGCAGAAAGTCTGTGAATAATTTATAAATACTTACATTAGATAGCCATATATAAATAATATATATATCTTGCTGTTGTATTTTTGGGATATAAATTTCTTTACAATATACATATATATATATATATTCTCGACAAACGATTTTGTCATGACTGAGCATCGAAGTTACAACAAATTGAGTTACAGTGATGATGGGAGTTATATGTCACTGCATCTGGCGCTGTCTAAGGATTAAGAACATGCAATTACATCAGGAAAGGGGGATTATCTTGTATTTGCTACATGTATATATCTATGTCAGACTACATGTATAATCTTTGTTCACTTACTTTTATGGAGTCTGGCTGCCACATATCCAGCTAGGCTTCCCAGCAGAAAATAAACCACCTGTGAATATTGACAGAAATAGGCACACAATTCAAAACTGGAAATGCTGAAGATATACCCTACCTGCAGCATGGTCGAAATTAGATCTGGTACAGGCTGGGAACAGATCCATCTCTTACTGTGTACGTGGCACTGCGCGACGGTCTGACACTTACCCACAACACCACATCCTACAGAGACTGACAAGTGATGGTACAACAGTTGTTGAGATTTCCAACAACCAATGAAAACATAGCTGTCAAAATGGTCATCCATGTCCACATCTTCATAGCTGTGAATGTGCTGTTCTATTTGACAAATCACTTTTGGCTGAAAGGTTTGAGGTGAAAAGTACCCCTACACCACTTCACATTATAAAAGTCTATGGAATATGCAGTTTCTAAAGATCTAAGTTGCAATGCTGTACTCATAATATTAATGTCAAATTTTGTAAATGAAAATTAAACATTTATAAACAATGTTGGTATTTATTATCAAATCAAACCTGCTATTGTTATGCCAATATCTTCTTATGGAGATCCTATTGCAGACTAAAAGTTCTCACCCTCTGTAGCCTCTGCTATAGGTTACTCTGCCCATGCGCCCGTGACACACATCCCACTTTCTTTTTATTACCTCCGTCGATCAGACGGAGGTCTAGGAGTGCAACGTGAAATCTCCCGCCAAATAATTGTCATATGGGGAACCCACGACTCATAGTATTTCCAATAGGGATCGTCATGGTTCCCGACGAAATCTTGAATTTTCTTTGGACACAAATGAATGCTTACGTCACAAAAGGTGTGTATCCTTTGCAGCGCTTCCACCGGGTCTCTTTATTCGAGAGTACTAAATTCGTGCGTGTACAGTATAGCTTCGCGCTGGTACAGATTGCCGGTTTTCGACGAAGACAAACCTGCGCTTTCATAAAGAGTAAATTTTCACGAAAGAAAAACTCGCATTCCAGATAGTATAATTGGAAACTTCCTCGAGAATCTCTGAATCGGCAAAAAGATAAAGGACGAGTGTCATTCACCAGGATGCGAGTCGGAAGTGAGAAGTCAAATTCAAAGTCAGAGGTCAAAAACGTAAAACTCCGAAGAACTCTCTCGGCTTTTTCTTTTCTTTTTTTTTTAGTTGGGGGGGTGAGGGTTGGGGAGATAGCGACTGAAAAAATATA
This sequence comes from Hanleya hanleyi, assembly GCA_036873755.1. NCBI lineage: Eukaryota > Metazoa > Mollusca > Polyplacophora > Lepidopleurida > Hanleyidae > Hanleya > Hanleya hanleyi. The sequence goes on along the minus strand of JAVTVY010054483.1, from coordinate 17,547 downwards.
TCTTCCCATGCTTCAATCGTTATCTGTGAATCCGATCAACAACCTAGCCGGATAATCTGTCAAAAATTATCCGTCGTCTGGGTAAGGTTGAAGGATCATCGGAAGCTCGAACTGTGATACAGGCAAAAACTGTTGTTGTTGTAGTCTGGAAAAATAACTCTGCCTCATGAGGCGCTCTCTCGGCTTTTTCTTTTCCTTTTGTTTGAAGATAGCGACTGGAAATATATATCTTCCCATGATACTTCAATCGTGCGCTCATGAATTCCACGGAAAAGCAGACATTGCTAAACAGCCCTTTTTCGCATAAAATTCACTCCACATTCTGTCGTAGACTCTATATTAGCATGCTGTTTGTTCTATTCGCTTCCTATGATCCCCGGGAACAAGCCAATAATAGAGAAGATGTGTTTTAATAGCGAAATATTTTTCCCGCAATTTTTTAACATGAAGAACTCGGGAAATTCTAAATTGTCAAAGAAGAAAAATTGCACTTTACTGAAAACTATACTATTTTGAAACATCTGCAGAAAAGATATGCATGTGGCGGGAGCTGTATACCGTAGTAAAAATAAGAGGTCAGAGTTTTAATTTTCTAAGTAGAAGAGATAAATTCACTCTAGGAATATTTTTTTGAAGAAAATGTGTAATTAATAAAGCACTTTTACCGATAAGATTTAAAAAGCGCACTCGTGATTCCATCACGATTTTTTGTCGATTCCGTCACGAACTAGATTTAACCCCTAGGATGATCCAGTCGCGTTTTTCTCACGATGAAAAAATCTGATCATCCTTGGGTACTGTATGTTAGTAAGAGATGTCATATAAGAATAGTCAGATTGAAACAGAGCAGCAAAAAAATAGACAAGCAACACTAGTCAAGAGTCATGTCCGTTTCAGGTGATTCCGTCACGAACATTTCGAAGCATGATTTACTGAAAATGCTGGATCATCTGTAGATTTTTCATGGATCCGTAAACAGATGTCATATAGAATAGCACACTAAACTTGAAACAACATGGGTATGACCACGGAACTTCCGAGTACATGACTTTGAATAAAGAAAAAGTCTTCCCAACAGTGATTCCGTCACGGTGGAATTCTTGATCTGTGAATCCGATCAACAACCTAGCCGGACAATCTGTCAAAAATTATCCGTCGTCTGGGTAAGGTTGAAGGGTAATCGGAAGCTCGGACTGTGATACAGGCAAAAACTGTTGTTGTTGTAGTCTAGAAAAATAACTGGCATGCACTCTATGGAGAAGGGCCTCGTGAGGCACAAAGTGCAATTTTTTGTTGTTGTTTATCTGCAAATCCGCTCAACTCGATGGGTATCTTTCACTTGTTCTCACAGTTGCCTGGCCTGTGTGATATTGGGTGGTCGAAGTCTACGTATAGTTTTTTTCAATAAATTATGGAAATTAATATAAACATATATTTTTTTAAATAGATTTTTTTATAAGTGTATTTCTCTTTCATCTTTGGCTCAATTAAAGTCATTCTCTAAAATGTGAAGCCGAGTTAATACAGTTTTTAATTATCTACCAAACCCTGTCCTCTATGACATAGAATAAAAGAGAAGTTGGGAATAGAACCGCTCAACAGTCATTTCTAAACAATGCTAAACATCAAGTTGTACATAAGTATTTTTACTTACTCTGTACAAGCTGAGGGCATTTTTGTGGCTTTTGAAAATTTTGAGATTTTTGCGAGTCTGTCCATATTTAACTAAGCCACGTCCAAGCGAGCTAATGTACGCGCGTTATATTCATATCAAGTATGGTGCGGCTTGTATTCAATGAGGCTTGGAATGTTTATACAATTAATTTTCTTCTCACTGTTACACAATAAATATTTGCTGCGTGGAATCCAGTCATTTGTTCCATAGGGGCAATATTCTCATCAGCCATCACCTGTAACACCAGTATACAAAATTATACCAAGCGCATTGAATCCTCATCATATGATGTTGAGACAGATCAGAACGAAGTGTCGGTAAAATCAGGTGTGTTTTGAAGAGCATTCTCTCATCAATGATGATGCTATACTGTATACATACAAAATATGAAGTGTTGCTGTGTTGGGCCTATAGCACAAAATCACAAGCAAGTTGGTACAACTAGGCACACAGGGTCTCATTTCTGTCGCTAACGTGTTGATTTGGGTGAGGGGATCCTCTCATGGGGAGGTGTGGGTGGGATGGGGCCTAATGTCTCAAGCACTTTTCCAGGTTTTCCATCAATATACTCTATTCCATACCCCAATATTTCAAGCACGTCAAATCAAACAAAAATTATTTGCTGGGAATGTGACTTTCACATCCCTGTCTGGACATGCTAGTGAGGAACCCTCAATCCCAGATTAATTACCATTGATGAAGCTAACGTCCAACAAATGCAAAATTGAGCTTGGCATCCGGCCGTATGTTATTCAGTGATGTATTACGCTACGGACCCTGTTGCCTCGACGGAGGTCTTTGCGCTCATCCAGTGCTTGTTCTTCTACTGCAGCCTGTAAGCGTGATGCGTAAAAGGCCGAGAAGAGAACGGGGAGGCTGGGTTGGGCAATCAAAACAACAGCAGGTTTGATTTGATAATAAATACCAACATTGTTTATAATGTTTAATATTTATTGCTCGAATCTACACCCGCTATTGTTATGCCCCACTACCAACAGTATGGGGGCGGGGCCTCGGACATTGCTGAAGTGTAGAGTAACAGCTGAGATGATCAGAGATCGATGGTACCATAAATTGAACCCGTCATTATCCCTTGGCCTAGAGCTCTGTAGATGCTAAGAGGCAATTTCTAATAAAACGGTAAGAAGGGTAAACACCAGATTTCTGCACCCGAATACTAGTGGACTAACTGACCATGGCTGCACGGTACGCTAATTGAACCCGTTAGTATCCTTTGGCCTAGAGCACTGTAGGGGCTAAGAGACAATTACTAGTAAAACGGTAAGAAGGGTAAAGACTGGACTTCTGCACCCGAATACTAGACATGCTAGAGTACGAACAGATATGCTCCAATCGCCAACTTCTTTCCTTGAATGTCCGACACTAAAGTACCTAAACAGAATGTATACTCACCTAAAGTTGGGGTCTTGACAGCTGGCTGGATTGTAGTGGTGATCACCGATGTGCTGTATCTCATAACCATCTAGTTGCAGACTGGTCGGTCGGCCTGTGATCGGTGCTGCCCCCCTTTTCTTGAAAGCTAGGCGACCACATGCTGGGCAGCTACGAGCTGCCCTTAGCGTGATCAATCTGTCTGTCTGTACTGACAGGTCTCTCAGATAGAAATCCGTAAATGTGAATTGGCACATATTGCTCGTACTGGACATAATAATTTGTCGTCATCAAGGCCATGGACAAAATCTGTTAATGCAGGGATGGAGTACAGACGTTGAGCACAAGGTCCTTGACGTAGTCTCATTCTTGGCGATGAACTCTGGAACAGGGCGGAAGGAGATGCGTGACCAATCTGCCGTCCAAGTCATCGATTTCCTTTCCAAGGCATGAAGCTCGGATACTCTAGACACCAAGGTGAAGGCCGCAAGGAAGGCAGTCTTGTAGGAAACAGCTTTAATAGAGGCTGACTGTAGTGGTTCAAAGGGTGGGAGAAGGAATGCGCTGAGAACCACACCAATGTCCCACTTCGGTAATAGTTGACGGGTCCGACGGGACTGTAAAGCACAGGCACGTATAAGAGCAGAGATGTTGTGATCCAGGCTAATGTCAATGCCCGCAGATAACTGTAGAACCCGGGCCAAGGCTGACCGGTACCCTTCAATAGTGCTGCTTTGAAACTTCTTATCTCTGTGTAGGTGAAGAAGAAAGTCCGCAACTATAGGAAGAGAGGCAGTGTCGGGATCTGAGCCTCGACGTCGACACCACGAGACAAAATATTTCCACTTAGACTGATAGAGCTGTGATGTGGAATATCGGTTGAATGAAACCATCGCCTCTGCAACATCTGCTGAAAATCCTTGGTCTGTGAGCGCACTCTGGATAGTCTGCAGACGTGTAGGTTGAGCCACTGAGGGTTGTGATGAAGTATCCCGCAAGGTTGGCTTAACAGGTTGGCCCAAACTGGTAGGCGACGTGGCGGGGTGGTGAGTAGAGGAATCAGAGTCGGAAAACCACAGTCGACGGGGCCACCACGGAACAACGAGAAGAACGATGCAGTCGTGTTGAACAATCTTCTGTAGTACTTCCTGCAGTAGGGCAATGGGTGGGTAGGCATATGCAAGGAAGTTGTCCCAACTGATCGATAGAGCATCGATGGCGTAGGCTCGAGGGTCCAGAACCGGACTGACGAATAGGGAAAGCTGTGCATTGTTCCTCGTCGCAAACAGGTCGATCAGAGGGGTTTCCCAGATGCTGGTGATGCGTTGGAAGACCTCTGGATGCAGTTGCCACTCGGTCTGCATTACAGTGTCGGGATGAGAAAGGCGATCTGCTAGTACATTGAGCCGACCTGGAACATGATGAGCACGAAGCTGGCAGTGATGTTGCAGAGCCCAGTCGAAGAGGGTCCAAACCAGACGAAATGTTGGATAGGATCCGGTGGTACCCATCTTGTTGATATGAGCAATGACGGTCGAATTGTCTGTTGCGATGAGAAGAGACGAATTCACCAAAAGAGGACTCCACAGATGACAGCTTTCATTTCCAAGAAGTTGATATCAAGTTTGGCATCCGATGTCGACCATCTGCCGGACATCTCTAGGTCGTCTAGATGGGCTCGCCAACCTGTCTTGGATGCATCGGTGTAGAGATGGTGTAGTGGAGCTGGTGGTAAAAAGGGTACTCCCCGCATGACATTGTAACGGGACTGCCACCAAATCAGATGTGGATGTAGAGACGTCAATACCGGAACTAGCGGATTGAGGAATGACATCTGAAGATACCCCTGCAGGTGGTATTGCAGAGGCCGAAATTGAAGACGACCATAGCGAGTGAGATCTTGAGTGGATGTGAGTAGACCTGAAAGACTCTGCCAAAGCTTGAGGGACTGTGAAGGTGAAGCCAAAAACATTCATCTGAAGCTTGGCCCACCGGTCTTCCGGGGGTCGTTCCAACTGATGGAGTGTGTCGAAGACTGCCACAATGAAGCGACAACATTGTGCCGGTACCAACTCTGACTTCTGAGGATGAGGGATGAAGCCAAGATGTTGAAGGACGAGTAAAACGAACCGGATCTGAGAGTTGAGTAGAGACTTGTCCATTGCCCAAATGAAGATGTCGTCTATGCAAACCTCTAAGTGAATACCCCGTAGATGCAGGAACGCCAGGACAGGTGCTGTGATGTGGATGAAAAGCCATGGGGCGATGTTGACTTTGAAGCAACTGCCACTCTACGAGGGATGAAGCCAAGATGTTGAAGGACGAGTAAAACGAACCGGATCTGAGCGTTGAGTAGAGACTTGTCCATTGCTCAAATGAAGATATCGTCTAAGTAAACCACCTCTAAGTGAATACCCCGTAGATGCAGGAACGCCATGACTGGTGCTGTGATGCGGGTGAAAACCCATGGGGCGATGTTGACTTTGAACGGGAGCACCTGCCACTCTAATCGTCGACCGGCGATGGCGAAGCGTAGGTATTGACAATGTCGAGGATGAATGGGTATATGCAGATATGCATCTTGTAGATCGATGGAGGCCAGCCAATCCCTGTGATGTAAATGGGCCCAGATCGATGAAACCGACGTCATCTTGAAATGAGGAGGTGGTGACAGGTACAGCTTGTTGAGACATCTCAGGTCGATTATCATACGCATCTGGTTGGAATCCTTCTTCGGAACCAGGAAGACATGGCTGTAGAAACCGACTGTGTCCTCGGCCTGAGGCAGCTCTTTGACCGCACCTTTTGTGATGAGAGTGATGACGGATGAAAGAAGGGTCTGACTGTGTCCTAAGGAAACTGGCAGCAGTGATGGACGAGGACGAGAGATGAGCTCGGGATGGTCCTGGAAGGTGAAGCGAAATCACTCTCTTAGTGTACTTAGAATCCAAACATCATCTGTAATGAACTGCCAATTTTCCCAGAAATGCTGCGACGACCGCCGCCGACAGGATGACTGAAATGACGGAAGGCGGGCAGACGAAAGGAATTACAACACATATAAGAGAAGTGGGAAGAGGTGCCGACATACTGACTGCATCACATGACTTCACAGAATAGTCTTCTGGTTAACCTATTCTAAAGCACATACCAAGAATCTAACGATTCGTGATATGTGTTGTATCTCAGGTACGCTTTTATTGTACCTGTTCATGTGGCAACTTGGATGATATGACCCCACGACCCCTAGCACCGGCATAAGCGGTATTAGATAAGAATCCAGAGAGCTATGATGGAAATGCTCTGACAACTTGTATACTGGTAATTGGTGAGCTGTTTCGCTGTGACAACTCGTACATTGGAGATTGGTGAGCTGTATCGTCGTCAGATGTAAATGACTGCATTTAACACAAAAGACTAGTCTGTAATGCCCGATGTCGACCCAGCATCAACTTCCCACAAGTGCCAACATATATCAAAGACCAAAAGGTCTGTACAGGGGGCGGGCCTCCTGTCACTTGTTGGAGGCACCTCTACCTCTATCTCTAGCATCTCACCAACGTCATCCACGGGAAGTTGAAGAGTTGGCAAAGGGACGAAAACCGTCAGTAGGGGTCTCCCGTTGGGTCGTCTTCTGAACTGAACCTCGGTTCGTCTTCTGGTTAGATGCGGAGGAGGCAGAAACTGGGCGACGAGAAGCAGCAGCCAGAAGTCTAGTCGCTCTCTTCTCTCGAATACCAGGCATGATGGATTGAATTGCGTTGTTGAACAGGAATTTAGAAGTCAACGGCTGGTGCATCAAGGTGTTTTGGGCAGAAGCCGGAACCTCTGGTTTGGTGTTACGCAATACTGCCTTATGCTGAGATTGAAGAAGGGAAGCATATGCAAAAGCAGAAGCCTTGATCACATGACAGTTCGTCTTGTTCAGCGTGTAAAAACATCCCCATAGATAAGCTTGATGTGCGGGAGACAGGAGAATGGCACCCTTAGGTTGATGGATAGAAGGATCAAACAGCAGACATGATGAAGCAGACAGAAACCAGTCGGTGTACGATGTAATGCGCTGAATGGTGATGAACATCTGTTGAAGACGCTCCACTTCCTTGGCCGTAAGGGTGATGGTAGCTTTGGTATTCTTCACAACTTGATCCAAATTCAAGTCCAGCATAGGAGGCTTGTCTGGAAGGACGCTGTCATGAATCCTATAGAACGAGAAACTAGGCTTCTTTAACTTGTCATGGTCCTCTAGTTGACAGTCGTAAGTAGACAATAAGGACGCCCACTCTGGAGACAGTGCACAAGAAGTCGGTGCTGTAGCCGCTGGTGGTTCGGATGGAACGACAGTAGAAGCCATAGTCACGGGCTTACGTCTCGAACTAGATGATGTCAACGAAGAACGACGATCAGGAGACACATCAAGAAGATCTCAAAGAGCAGATGCAGACTTCAAGGGAGCATGCTGGTCCATACCGGACACTGGGACAGGAATAGGATGTGTAGCATTAGTAGACAACAACCGATCAAGTGGATGGCATGGCTGTGAAACATTGATCACAGGTGGAGGTCTAGGCATAGACACCCGGTGACGTGGAGATAACCGAGAACGGCGTCGTGAAGAAATGGATCGACGACGAGATGGTGAAGGAGAACGTTGTGGAACCCGAGGCCGACGTAAAGGTGACCGGAATTGACGACGAGGTGAGCGAGACCGGCGAACCCAAGTCGAAGAGCGACGCGCTGGTGTGCGAGAACGGCGTCGGTGAGTAGAAGTGGGACGGCGTTGATCTAAATGAACTCGACATAATGGTGAAGGAGACTGGCATTGAACTGAACGACGTCGACGTGATGGTAAATGAGACCGGCATCAAGAAGTACCAGAATGACGAGATGAAGAATGAGATGGGCGACGTGATGTACGAGAACGTCTATGTGATGAAGGAGAACGACGATGTGGCATACGAGAACGGCTTGGAATCATTCGACCAGCCGGAGAAGAAACTGCAGAAGTCGAAGTCCTGGAGCAGGAACGTGGAGTCGTAGCCCGAGAAGTTCTTTTGGACAGAATCGGTGTATACACAACAACAGAAGACGGATGACTGGACGCAGTCGTAGCCCGAGGTGCCGAAACGGAATGCATGTCAAAGTTCGCTGTAGGCTGGGAAGAATTGCTCTTTTGTCCAGTCTCGACAACAAAAGGCTGGTCTGTACAGATGATCGCCGACTTCTGCTTGCCCATTGTGTTCTTTTCCTTTGTCCGAGAAGCAGTGGGAGACAGTTGCGTAGCACCCGACCTGGTTAAAAACTCGTCAAACGAGTTCTTGGTTTGCTTGACCGTACTGCTGGGGGGAATACCAGGGAACAATGAAGACGACTCAGGCAGGTCTTCATTGATTTTCCTGTCTGATGCGAGCACCATCTCAGCTTGTCTCTCGTATAACGGTAGACTCGGGTCCCCAGAGGCCTGTAAAAGAAATGCACGTCTGGCCTGCGCATAATTTGCCCAGGCCTGATCATCCCAGTATATACATTCTAAACATGTAGCTTTACGATAGCAAATATGGCTTTTGCAAGAAAAGCAAAGTGAAAGTAAGTCCAATTTTGACCAAGAACTCTTGCACGACTGGCAGCGTTAGAATTCCCGGGATCAGATACTTTAGATATTGTTTTTACAATGTGTCTGCTAGTATCTAGACTCAGTTCCCTAACTCAAGGTTACACTAAATCTAACACTAAGCAGAGCTCTTTCAAAACGAGTGCAACCGCGGTGGTTGCAAAGAAGAACAAGAGCCCAAGGGGCTTCAATATACACCCATATATCTGGAATTACACTGGTCTGAATTTCAAGGTTGTTTAATGGCCTTGATCCCAATTGGTAGCTAGCAATCCAGAGAACGGTCTACGATTTTGTCCTTCTGAGAATGTACCGTAACATATTTCACATCTTATATTGAATGATAAACTAAAATGGTCTTAACTATTGGTAGCAAGAGCCGAGAGCTCGCATATCCCACACTGAAATCGACAAGTCAAACACAAGAAAATAGTAGTTTCCCTTTGAATGAATTCCTTTCAGGCGAGGTAAAATTGTTCATGAAGGAAGAAAAATGTGAAGAAAGTGATGAAGTAAACCTTTGTTCTTGAGTTAATAAACAGGTATAAGTTCATAAAGGACCCCTCTCCTCGTCAAATTAATAAATGTATGGTTTATATTTCACAACAGTTTAACTGAATGTAGCTGTTTCTTACATGTATCAAACATAGGAGACAACTCCACAGGACAAATGCCATATACATGTAGGGGAGACAACTCTGAATATTCCAACCTAACGCATATAGTTAACTAAATTTGATTCAGTTTTGGGGGACTGTGACCTTGGTCTTGACAAATTGATCTCAAAATAAATATGGCTTCTCTTTGCCATGCAAGTAAGGTATACCCAAAGTTTGGTACCAATCCAGACACAACAAATGTTAATGGATGACTGGACAGAACGCAATATTGCCTTACATGACCTCCTCTTCGACAGGCATTGAAAATGTTTCTTTCAATGATTTCTTGAACTTGAGGTCACAATGACCTTGACCTTTGACCCACATTTTTGTATATAACACATCGTGTCCCTTAATGTATCTACTGCCAAAACAAAAAAAAAGTTATTTTTAATGATTTCCTGATTTTGGAGTCACAGTGACCTTGACCTTTTTGACCTTGACCTGAATTTTGGTACAGGACACATCTTCCCTCGGTGTATCAATGGACACAAAAAAATCATGATTTTTAACAATTTCATAATTTTGGGGTCACACTGACCTTGACCTTCGGCCTTGACCTAAATTTGGGGACACAGTGACCCTTGACCTTCGACCTTTTGGTATGCAACACTTCATTTCCCCCTAGGGAATCCACTCACAAAAAATTAGAAATTTTTAAAGATTTCCTGATTTTTCGGTACCACTGACCTTTGACCTCGACCTACATTTGGTATGCAACACATCGTTTCCCCCTATGGCATCCACTCACCAAAAATTAGAACTGTAGATAGAAAATTATCAATGATCAATATTTCCTGATTTTAGGCAACAGTGACCTTTGACCCCTGACCTCGACCTGGATTTTGGTACGCGACACATCGTATCCACCTGATGTATCTACTCATAAAAAATTGCAACTGTGGATAGAAAATATTCAGAGATATAGACCGGACACGAACACTTCAGTGATTTCCTGTTTTTCAGGCCAGTGACCTTTGACCTCTGACCTCGACCTTCATTTTTGTACGCGACACATCGTCTCACCGTAAGGTATCCACTCACCAAAACTTGGAACCGTAAATAGAAAAGTGTTCCAGATATAGACCGGACAAGGGGGATGGACAGACGGACGGACGGAAACCGCCATCACATAATACGTCCGCCTTTTTGGCGGGCGTATAAAAAGAAACTGGGAAGTGCGTCACGGGCGCATGGGCAGAGTAACCTATAGCTGAGGCTCCAGAGGGTGAGAACTTTTGGTCTGCAATAGGATCTCCATAAGAAGATAATGGCATAACAATAGCAGGTGTAGATTTGAGCAATAAATACTAAATTTCTTCCTGTTCAGTCCCACCCCATGATGTTATCAGTTGAACATCTTCCAGCTGCAGTTACATGTACCATACTGCCAGCAAGTTCATCCCAGTGGCCTTGTAACTTATTTAAGTGAAGTTGGGTCATCTTTCTCTGGTCAAGTAAAAAACAATTACATACCTAATGGGAATGTAATGATGTTTAATTTATACACGGAGTAAAGCTGCCTTTATGTATGAAGTCCTAGCTCAGTGGCTGGGGGCCATCTTGGATTCACGTGTTCACTCAGTAGTTATGTTGTTCCTCCTTATATGGTGGTAGGTGTGGCCAGATACATAGGACAGCCAATCAATAGCCCACTCATATGACCCATTTAAAATTTCAAACTTGATTTGAAGTCATATCATTTTGTGTCTATTTATAAATTCTTTTGAACAACGTGGCCGAGAGGTAAAAACCTGACTGTGCACATCTGAAAGGGTACTAAGCTTCCTCCATGTAAGTGTGAAAGTTGTCCATGCAGTAATTGAGATATGCACCAGACAAGCATACATATTGACATTGACAATAAAGGGCCATAAGGGGTCACGTCCAACCGATCAAGACGGCTTCCCGATAAACAAGTAAAACTGATAAACATCCCATCTGGAAGGGTCTCTGTTTATCTCTATCGCTTGTTGTCCCGATTTGCTCCCGGGTTTCGATCACAGGAAGTGCCACATTTTAAAGCTCATCTGAAAATATTGTTTATATATCCAACTTTTCTTGTGGTAGTTCTACAGGGTGAGTGATTGAGTGAATAGCGTTTAACGTCGCTTTCAACATTTTTTCAGCCTTATCACGATGGGGAAGAGGGAGGGGAGGGGGAGGGGCAGGGGAACCTACTTGTAACAGAGCAGATCTAATGCTGCCATTTTATAGTGCTGTCCCACTGAAATATCATGCAGTAGGCAGACATGACACCCCACTCAGTCACATTATACTGACACCGAGCGAACCAGTCCTTGTTCTATCCTCTTAATGCTGAGCGTAAGCGAGGGAGCAACAAGTTCCATTTTTCAAGTCTTAGGTATGACCCGGCCTGGGATCGAACCCAGTACCCACCGCTTACGACGCTCTAACCATTAGACCACCGTAGTGTGGTCGGTAGTTCTACAGTTTGATAGCATCACAGTACAATGTATCTCTGACATTCTTTGTTTCTTAAATAATGGAAGGGAAAGTTGCACTGAATTATTAGGAGAATGAAAGCTCGTTTGAAAAACGGGCGAAGAGCATTTCCCCAGATAATTTTGTAACACATAATTTGATACTCACAGGGCTTTAAATCTCTCCACTTTGGGCACACTCCCTATTAGGGGTGGCAATTTTTTTTAGGACGGGACAGTGTGTGGGGCACATACCCCTGGAGGATGAGCACTCAGGAATCATCACTGGTAGAAGTACCTCTGAGAAGGGGTTTCTTCACCAACGGGCAAAACCCAGAGTGAGGCAACACCAACTTTATTTTGCGTTTCATGGGCCCACTGACATTAAAAAATCAAACAAAAACAAAATTTCAAATTGCCACTTTTATATTTCCCATGCAAGTTTGAACATGAAGACTTTGACCTCCTTTTTATTCCTGATTGTATGAATTAGGCTGTTTTATTCTATCTGAAACAATGCCAGCAAATAAAAATGAAAAACAAAAATAAATACCTTTCACTATAATTTTTCACTGTAAATCAGCGAATTGTTATTGTTGTAAAATGCTAATACTACTTATAGGCAATAACGACATTCAATGTAAATCAGGAATCTTCACTGGCTGTGTGATCTATCACTCTGTCATGGTACCCATATTTCGACAGTGATGCAGTATGTCAGAACTAGGAAATGGAGGGTGTTTCAACAGCTCAGCCAATACAGCATGGTTTTAACTTACTGTTGAAAGCTGAGGCTGTTGGAACACATATGCAAAATCGCTAGATTGTTCTGAAAGACAACTCACATGGGAATATACAATTATGAAATAAAAGAGTTACAACATTTGTAGGTTTCCATCAATTCTGATATGGATTGCCAAGAAAATTATACCTATATTATCTTAAAATGACAGTCCTTATCTAAACTTCATGACATGTAGAAATATTCAATGTAGGTACATACCCACTATATCCCCATACTTTATTCATTTGTGTACAGTTTACTTAGTTCTTGCCAAATAAGCAGATTATGTATTCTTTTAATCACTTAGAGTGTGTATTGTATCACCTGAATCACACCATTTGTAGATCGCTGTCAGGTTATCGCTTAACATTTAACAATTTCTGGAAATGACAGCATTTTAATATCTGTCCAACTGGACTGAAATAATGTACTGCCTCACCTATTCATAAATGTGTATTGGCTAAGATCACCTGCAGAAGCAAAGTAACTCCGAATAAACTTAAACACATGGTGACAGTCTCAATATTTCGACAAAATTGTATTTGTCATCTTCAGGATGTGACGATGGATGGTTAAAATTCGGCTATCAAATCCAAAACTTAACAGTGGTGTAAAAGCTTCGAAAGAGCTACAGTTATTCAGGTAGACTACTGTTTATTATTATTTTGGTATTTTTGTTTCTAATTTCAACTTTCATATATATATTTTATTTCATCAATCACGGTTTAGATAAGATAATACAACCATCAGCATTTCTGTGGTGTGTGTACATGTATTCCTTGTCTTGTTAATAGCCTAATCTTGTATTTCCCGTTCTGTAACTATCCAATTCTCTAGATTTTATTTCCGATTTCAATCCTAGGTACATTTCTTACGTTTCTCTAATCAACTTTGTTTTTTCTAATCTGTTTCAGTTGTGTTTATCCCCCTAATTGACATTTCTGCTGCCACTCTATACACACTCACACACCTCAATAAATCACCACCTGTCAATATTAGTTCTTATCTAACTATTGCCATTTCACTTGTGTATTGCCAGGCCTATGTGGTGTGTGTATTCCTTGTCATGCCTATTGTATGTGCCACTCATGTTTATCTTGTTATGTTCACATATTATCCGATTGGCTATTGCCCTCTAATTTTGTGTATCGAATCATTTCAGTCTTTGTTACATGTAGTTGTTTCTGTATATAAGAGCCTGTATCTGCTGTTATATCATATCATGAAGATGACAAATCAAATTTTGTCGAAATATTGAGACGGTCACCATGTGTTTATTAAATTTATTCGCAGTTACTTTGCTTCTGTATTATGCCAAGCTTATCAGTGGATCAACACGACTAAGATCACCTTATGCCTTGTATATATACTGTGCGTATGGAGATGTTTGTAACTTTGTTCACTGCCCTGACTGCTGGAGATGCTAGAACTAGTAGCGAAATATATGGAATGAAATTGTCATCCCTACCCAGAGTTGCTTTTCTTCTCTATTATTGGAAAATCAGCAGTGGTTCCAATGGATTACTTCATTTAGATATACATGTAAAAATTTCTCAGGTGGGATGTCCCATACAGCAGGTACGTAAAAGTTCCACTTCAAAAATCTTTCTACTTTTTCAGTTCAAAAATCTATTATCAACAGTTGTAACTATCCTGTCAAAATGCAATGGTATGTGCAATTTCAATCTCGAGTTTCAAATAAATTCTGGGGACCTCCACATAAAACAAAAAATTTAGCATTAACTGATTGATAATTTGTGATTTTATTCAAACTAAAGTCCTGACAATTTCATATATTTAAAAAAATGGCCATTTGGCATGTGAATTAGGGGATGTTAAATTCATGTTCAGCAAAACAGAATTACTTTTCCCTGATTAAGAAGCAAATTTCCATTTTGTGAAAACAAAATCTTATTTGGAGACGCATTTTTGCGTCTCCATGATTCGCAAACACCACCAAAATCTTGTCAGTCCTTTGCCTATCTTGCAAGATCATTATACCCAAATTTCATGGAAATCAAACACGTTGTTTAACGGAAGTTTTGACATTAAGTCAGATTTTTCAGTTAAATGGCAATTGTTTGCACCGACAGGGAATTATCATGTCGGCAATCCTATATTTATGCTTGGCAACCTAGAATAGAACAGTTTTTAAATATTTCTCCAAGCGAATTGGTAAATTTTCATTTCACAAAAAAACTTTTTTTTTTGAGATGCAAAAAACTTGCCTTTATAGTTATGCCAGCTACACCAAAACCTTTTCAGCACATTGCCTATCCTTCAAGACTATTGTAATAAAATTTCAAAGAAATCAGACAAGCCATTCAGACGAAATCGTCAGAGAAAGGTTTATCTATGCTGTGACTACAACGCCACCCAGTGGTGAGCAGCGGGTATCGAAACACAACCAGACAAATTTCCCAGGCCTAAGGAGATAGTACACCAAGTCTGATCCGAAAATATTGAACGTTTTCAGAGATATTCATGTTTAAAGTCGCGGCGGCGGCGGCGGCAGATCCGGCGGAGCCGTTTCTCATGAAAACATAAGAGCATCCACTTTGTGGAAATGCTCTAATTTTGTAACACATAATTTGATACTCACAGGGCTTTAAATCTCTCCACTTTGGGCACACTCCCTATTAGGGGTGGCAATTTTTTTTAGGACGGGACAGTGTGTGGGGCACATACCCCTGGAGGATGAGCACTCAGGAATCATCACTGGTAGAAGTACCTCTGAGAAGGGGTTTCTTCACCAACATGACCAACGGGCAAAACCCAGAGTGAGGCAACACCAACTTTATTTTGCGTTTCATGGGCCCACTGACATTAAAAAATCAAACAAAAACAAAATTTCAAATTGCCACTTTTATATTTCCCATGCAAGTTTGAACATGAAGACTTTGACCTCCTTTTTATTCCTGATTGTATGAATTAGGCTGTTTTATTCTATCTGAAACAATGCCAGCAAATAAAAATGAAAAACAAAAATAAATACCTTTCACTATAATTTTTCACTGTAAATCAGCGAATTGTTATTGTTGTAAAATGCTAATACTACTTATAGGCAATAACGACATTCAATGTAAATCAGGAATCTTCACTGGCTGTGTGATCTATCACTCTGTCATGGTACCCATATTTCGACAGTGATGCAGTATGTCAGAACTAGGAAATGGAGGGTGTTTCAACAGCTCAGCCAATACAGCATGGTTTTAACTTACTGTTGAAAGCTGAGGCTGTTGGAACACATATGCAAAATCGCTAGATTGTTCTGAAAGACAACTCACATGGGAATATACAATTATGAAATAAAAGAGTTACAACATTTGTAGGTTTCCATCAATTCTGATATGGATTGCCAAGAAAATTATACCTATATTATCTTAAAATGACAGTCCTTATCTAAACTTCATGACATGTAGAAATATTCAATGTAGGTACATACCCACTATATCCCCATACTTTATTCATTTGTGTACAGTTTACTTAGTTCTTGCCAAATAAGCAGATTATGTATTCTTTTAATCACTTAGAGTGTGTATTGTATCACCTGAATCACACCATTTGTAGATCGCTGTCAGGTTATCGCTTAACATTTAACAATTTCTGGAAATGACAGCATTTTAATATCTGTCCAACTGGACTGAAATAATGTACTGCCTCACCTATTCATAAATGTGTATTGGCTAAGATCACCTGCAGAAGCAAAGTAACTCCGAATAAACTTAAACACATGGTGACAGTCTCAATATTTCGACAAAATTGTATTTGTCATCTTCAGGATGTGACGATGGATGGTTAAAATTCGGCTATCAAATCCAAAACAAACAGTGGTGTAAAAGCTTCGAAAGAGCTACAGTTATTCAGGTAGACTACTGTTTATTATTATTTTGGTATTTTTGTTTCTAATTTCAACTTTCATATATATATTTTATTTCATCAATCACGGTTTAGATAAGATAATACAACCATCAGCATTTCTGTGGTGTGTGTACATGTATTCCTTGTCTTGTTAATAGCCTAATCTTGTATTTCCCGTTCTGTAACTATCCAATTCTCTAGATTTTATTTCCGATTTCAATCCTAGGTACATTTCTTACGTTTCTCTAATCAACTTTGTTTTTTCTAATCTGTTTCAGTTGTGTTTATCTCCCTAATTGACATTTCTGCTGCCACTCTATACACACTCACACACCTCAATAAATCACCACCTGTCAATATTAGTTCTTATCTAACTATTGCCATTTCACTTGTGTATTGGCAGGCCTATGTGGTGTGTGTATTCCTTGTCATGCCTATTGTATGTGCCACTCATGTTTATCTTGTTATGTTCACATATTATCCGATTGGCTATTGCCCTCTAATTTTGTGTATCGAATCATTTCAGTCTTTGTTACATGTAGTTGTTTCTGTATATAAGAGCCTGTATCTGCTGTTATATCATATCCTGAAGATGACAAATCAAATTTTGTCGAAATATTGAGACTGTCACCATGTGTTTATTAAATTTATTCGCAGTTACTTTGCTTCTGTATTATGCCAAGCTTATCAGTGGATCAACACGACTAAGATCACCTTATGCCTTGTATATATACTGTGCGTATGGAGATGTTTGTAACTTTGTTCACTGCCCTGACTGCTGGAGATGCTAGAACTAGTAGCGAAATATATGGAATGAAATTGTCATCCCTACCCAGAGTTGCTTTTCTTCTCTATTATTGGAAAATCAGCAGTGGTTCCAATGGATTACTTCATTTAGATATACATGTAAAAATTTCTCAGGTGGGATGTGCCATACAGCAGGTACGTAAAAGTTCCACTTCAAAAATCTTTCTACTTTTTCAGTTCAAAAATCTATTATCAACAGTTGTAACTATCCTGTCAAAATGCAATGGTATGTGCAATTTCAATCTCGAGTTTCAAATAAATTCTGGGGACCTCCACATAAAACAAAAAAATTAGCATTAACTGATTGATAATTT